>BMAV01023232.1:239886-353617 GCA_019973955.1 Trichonephila inaurata madagascariensis | reverse complement strand
CTAAAAAAAGGGGTTCTTTTTTCCGTTGGGATGAAAAACCTCGCTTCTAACTCTTTCTTTTTTTGATTGCAAAAGTTTTCCAATTCTCCCTTTTAGCTGCGGAAAATCCGTGGCTGATTTTACTAGCCCCGACCCAAATATTAGTCCAATCTTGAACCCTTCTTCTGAGATGACATTTCAAATAAGCATATGACAGGTTACTCGGAATTTCAAGTAACTGTATTTGATTATCTATGGACTCTAAGAATTCGTTAATGTTCTCTGACCCGGAAAAGCACATTTCTGGTAAAATACGAAACCCTCCTGTATTACCTAACCCAGAATTATATAAATGATTCGGGCGCCATTGCGACATGGCCATCGTTCGATAGCTATGTCGTGGGGTGTCAGCGTAAGTTAGAGGTGTGGGATTCTCTCGGAATGATGATACATTCTATACTTCTTAATATGACTTTTATTAAGAATCTAACTTAAATTACTTAGATATCGAACAAATTAATATTAAGTGAGAATAAACCAAAACCCGCAGTCTTAACTAACTCAGATCGCGCAATTAGATCACTTATCAATATAAATATATTATATCTGCCTAATCTCGTCTCAATATTATACTAGCGTTCAGAATATAATCTTCCTACCTTGGTTGAATACTCAACGGTTCAATCACTTTCAGATAGGCTGTTCGGCTCGCGTGCAATAGTATGCACCTTGTAGTAATGGCTAGATATCCGTGGTTCTTTGGTAGGCCGTCAAATTATACTTCTACCTTTTCCAAACAGAAGTTTCTCTAAATTGCCATTTTTGCTGTCTAAACTTTCTATCCTTTTAAAGGTTATCTTATTTGCATCTATGCTTCGTTTCATTTCTTGGATTTGGGTTGGAAAAGTTTTGCCATTAATCGTGGCCGTCAAAGAACATAGAGGTTATGTTAGAGGAAGAACGCGAGAGATGTCGCACTGTTTGATAATTATTTAAAATTAAATGTTTCAAGTTACTCGTTTTTATTTTGTACCTAACTTAACTGAATTGAACCTGTAAAAAGTTTATTAACAATAAAACCTAAATTTGCACTTCATCTTATTTTTAAATTTCTTGCATTAAAAAATGTGCTATTTGCTTAAAAATTCCATAATAAGCCTATAAGTAATTTTTTTTTACTTTTCTATATTTGTTTGGTGGAAATGTTAAAAACGGCACTCGTAATTATTTTTTATTAAATCGTGGTACTCTTCTCGAAAAAGTTGGCCACCCCTGTTCTTGAATCTCTGTGAGTAGAAAAAGTTTGAAGACCACTGTTCCCCAGAGACACCCCACTATCAGTGCTAAAAATAGAGTCCCCTCCCCATAGCTGTCCTGTTCAAAGGATTCCCTTTCTACTGGTCATTCTAAAATTTAAGCAAAGACTAACAGTCAGCTGATCTCAAGGTCACTTGACCGTTGCCCTTTCCAAAGGATGTCATGGGGAGTGGTTTCTTGACGTAGTTCTAGGGTTATTTTATTTTTAACCCCACACCCCCTTTTTCACGAAAAAGCAGAATTAGTGTTTCTGAAGTGATTAAAGTCATTATTCGTGTAGCAAAATATTCTTTTCATAAAATATAGTATTATTAATGTGTATTTAAGCAGTTTATGAGGTAATTTTATTCTAAAGTAACGTTTTAAAAATTTTGTACATAGATTGCATACACATGGCGTCATCTGCAGATTTTGTAATAAAGCTTGCCAAATATGGCGTCAGAAAATTCTGGAAGCAAGGATATATGTATTTTTTCGTAATTTTAAAACTTTCTAGACTATTTTTGACATTTCTACCTTTCAAGGCGGATTTATATGAGTAATTTACGTTCTCAACAAAAGTTTTACGCCTGAATAATGTGATTTCATTGTGCAAAAGTACCTTAACCATGTCAGTGCATTTGGCAGACCCCCTAAACAGCAAATGTACAGATCTCATAATCAATTTCCTGGATAATTCTTTTAAGTTTCTTAAATACACAAGGTTATCTTGAGCCTTAAGGGTTAAATAGCTGGAGCTCGTTAATCTTGCAACATTTTTAGTTATAACAAATGGATTTCTTTCATGGAATCTTTTGTTAGAACATTCCCTTTTCGTTGACTATAAACTTAATCTGGAAAATGGGATTTGACGAGAGAAGCTTTCATCTAGAGTTTCTAAGGATTTCTATCCCTGTTACGAGATGGATCTTTAATAGAATCACAATTTAAATATACGACTCGATTCATCATGGGCCACACAAGATCAATACCATAATCATTTAATTACCGAAGTCCTGGTTTTTGGTTTTGCCTTACAAATCAAACTGGTTATATTTTATGGTTTCTACATATTTATAAATTAACTACTAAACACTACATATTTATAAATTAACTACTTAACTACATATCTATAAATTTCTACTTTAAACAAAAGACAAAACTATATGTGATTGATAATGTGTTCTAGCTTATTTGTGATGGACTTCTCTTTTTTGTTCCCTTTACTACCACTTGTTTGAATAGTCTCAATTGACCAGCATCATTTTCCGCAGTACATTCTTGTTCAAATCTGTAGATTATTGCAGTAGATTATTCAGTAAGTTATAATTTGTAAATTATTGCTTACTAATACTATTTCCAATTCCTTATTTGAAAAATTGGATATTAATTATTATTTTGTTTTAAAGACCAGCAATTATTGAGGTTTTTTAAAATATACAGAAATATTCAATAAAGTTTTATATTTTTTTTTCTCTATCTCGAAATAAAACTTTTTGCTTCAACTTTCCTTTAAATTGCATTTCAACGTGTAGTCCCATATCTTACCCTAGAGCTAAATGAGTAAATTTTAAAAAATTTTTTAACTGAGAGTGAATAAATGTTTCATGTAATTTATAACGGTATCTGGGATTGTTTATAACCGTAAAACTATTCATATATAGTAGGGTCTTTTTTTGAAAACTTATTATTTACGATGTCTAATATTATGCCCATATTTTTCCTACGTTACATTTCCCATCAGCCCTTGCAAACTCATGGCCGCCATATCGTAATAAGATGATCGCAGAATCACACAGTAAGAAGTAGCACAGACACAGAGTGGTGTGCATCCGGACAATTTGGGGATTCCGAAACGCGGCCCCATGCAGCACTCGTCATACGAAATAAAAGAGAAGTTATTACAAGCTTTGGACCACGAATACAATGTATGTACGCTTAAAACCTTAAATAATTAAGGTTAAATTTTATATAAAGAGTTGAGTGATTATTTCTTCGAAAATATTTTGTTAACAACAATAGCGTTAGGCATAACGTTGAGTATAGAATACTTATATGTATATCTGGATTACATGCTACGAGGTCGGAGAATTAGGCTATATAGCATATAAAAGTACTGTTGTATGATATCCTTTCTAGAATTTTTTTTGAGAGATATGAGTTGTGTGGCCTGTGTTAAATTGTGTGATAGTAAATTGTGAAGTATTTTTTTTATTAGTATTACTCTCTTGTAAACGTCAAAGCACATGCGCGGGTTATTAAACTATATTGTTTTACAAAAGTGATCTTGGCGGGTTAATTTAACGTAACTCAACATTTTTACATGCATTACTTCAAATTGATGTGCTTTTTAGTTTTTCGATTTAAAATATTTGTTGCGATCTACATTGCATTTGAATTTGTTCTACAATTGGATAGGGTCTTTAGGCTGACATAGTTTTATATACGAATGTAATATATTGAAGTATTTTGCAGTTTAAATGATAACATTACTATGGTTTATTTATTTTTTATGATAAATTTTACTCCTTTTAGTAATGTTTTTTCCCTGAATCATATTTCCAGTGCTACTGACATTTTTCCTTGTTCTTAACATTTAAAAATGTCCCTGTTAAACATTAATGAATTTATAAATTGCATTTATTAAAATAAAATGTTAGTATATGATTTGTCGAATTAAACTATTTTTGGTGTAATATGTGAATTGTCTTTTCAAATCACATTGTATTGTTTTGATTAACTTCAAATCTTGTATTATTTTTAATGATTTTTTTTTCCATAAATGATTTTATAATTTTAGGTTAAATAATTTGTGTATTGTGGCTTTCTTCACTAATATTTTCTTAAATTTGAAGAGAATTCAATTATATAGGACTTGTAAATATTTGGTAATTAAGTTATTTGAATCAAAGTTAAAATACATTTATATTATACTACTGTGCCTACGTTATACCTATAATATATTTGACCATACCTTTTTGTTGTGTTGATTTAACTGTATTTTTTTTTCTAATGTCTTAATTTCTTTTGTAGTCATTTGTTCAAAATGTGTAATATTGATTTTAAATTATCTTGACTGATAAAGATGAGTTTTTTTCTTGACTATTATGTCATGGGTAAAAGGCAATATTTTTAAAAGTTAGGTTTTGAAACTAAATTTTGTTACAAAATGTCAAGTTTTTATTTCGATTGCTTGTTAAAATTTCATGAAGTTTTTTGTAGTACCTGGGATAAATTACTTTGTATGATATTAACTTCGTTTTTTATAACATTGTTATAATGAATTTTTATTATTTCTAAATTCTTCACTTTGATTATGTGTATTGACAGTTTTACTGGTTAAAGTTAAACTTTCATTTTTTTTTCTTAATATGGTACATATTCATTGTTGGGAAATATATATATTTGGGACATAAGTTAACGTAATGTAGAAATATCCAGATTTTTACCATGTGTAATCTAATTAATTTTAATGCCATTCTTCAAAATTTGCAAAGATAAAATGCTCTGTTATATAAGAAAAAATCGCTTGTATACGACAAACTTTTATTCAAAAAATTGTAAAGATTCCTTTTGTGCAGTGATTTTTTTTTTAAAATTAACTTCCAATAGCTATTAATCTAGTAATTAAATATGTAATCTTTAGCAGTTTTACTATTGAATTATTTTTTATACTTGTTCTTCATTTTTTTTTTTTAAACATCTGTTAAATTTATCTTGAGTATGGACCAAAGTGAAATAAAAGTAATGATTTAACATGTGTGATTGGTTATACTTTTTCAATATGATCAAGTTTTATTATAAGTAATGCAAAATTTAATGAATCTTTACTTTTTAACCAATTAGGGTTGCTTTTGTACAGTTTTTCATTCTTTCCTGTTGTAATCGAAGTTAATGTGTAAATTTTTAATATTTGCATATTCTTTTAGGTGCGAGGGGCAGCAAGAGTTAAATTAGAAAACATTGATGTTATATTTACAGTAGTTTTCAAATTGAGAGATTCGTAAGAAAATGTGGTTAAAGTGTAGATTAGGGTGCAGCTTGATGAAATCGGTAATTTTTTTTTAGAGCAACTGCAAAAAGTAGTCAAATTATCAAAAAGTAGCATACAGACTTTTACGGGAGGGGCTGTGTTTCCTGAAACATAAACAAGTACTGTGTGTGAAGCAAAAACTGTTGGTTAGAAATTAATCTGTAGGAGAGATTTCTCTCTCTCAACTCCTGAAAATCTCATCCTTGCATGTGTCTGTTATGAAGTTGTTTGCAGGTAATAAAATACGAAATTCTGAAAAAAATGCAAATATTAATTTTTCTAAAGACTTATTTTCAGTTAGAATTCTAATTCTTCTGATGAAAAATAAGCCTTTTTGAGATCACCTAGTAAGATGCTTATTCGCTCATTAAACTGTTTTTATGTACCTTTTTCATATGAAATGGAAGGGGGGGGGATTTAGAATAGAATTTAATCACTTCAATCAAAGTATAATAGGGCTTTATCTCTTATATTATTGAGTATTACTTATATTTAAAATATAACATTTTTCAGTTTTAATTTTAAATGGGGAAAACCTTGTAAATGTCTTGTCTGTCAATTTGCTATGTAAAACTTTTGTGGATTAATATTTAAATTGTACTAGTTGTGTAGAGAATGAATAGTTCCCCAACTATATTTGCTTTTTTAAAGTTTGTAAGAATAAGGAATTATCAATATAAGAATCTAAATAAGCTTTTAAAAAGATGTTTGAAATGTGTGTATTATTTGAAATAGTAAAATTTAGATCTTAAATGTAATAAAACATTATTTAGAAGTTAAGCCCTTGACCAAAAGGATATTCTAAATATCTTAATCATAAAATCAAATATGTTTTACTCTCTTGCTGCACATCCTGCGATTTCCATGGGTAAAGTATACATAGCTCTATGTAGCAAGAAGGTTAAGAAGACCGCAAAAATAATTGTTGGTTTACATTTACTGTTTAAACAATAAGATTATTGTTTTATCAACAGTAAAAGCAGTTTTTAAGTAGTGGATATGGACCACATGAAAGAAACTGCACAGAAAAAAAAGGAATTCAGAATTTCCACATAAAAAGTTATATTTAACACAAACTTTGTATAACATACTACAGAATTTTTTTATGTGGTGGAGAGTAACTATGCATAAAAGTTGCATTCTGAAAATATGTCAATTATATACAAAATACATAAGAAAATGCTTCCAAACAAAATAAAACTACACATGGAAACATTTCTAAAGTATTTAATTTCTATTGTATACATGGAGAAGTTTTAAAAATCCACCTACATAATTCACTGCACTCGTTGTAATTGAAAACGCTCATCTTGTGATGAATTTGTTCAAAATAGTTTTTGTCACTTTAAGATATAATTTCAATTGATTTATTTTTTGGCATGATAAAGTTGGTGATAAATTTTTGCGACAATGGCGGGTTGGTCAGTTGCTTGTAAATGTCAGGATAGCCAGATATGCATGATCGAAGCTCTTTTTGGAATTTCAAGCTCCTTTCAGATTTGTATATACGCACCCTGATAGAAAATGTAACAGTGGCGCCAATGCTGTTGAAACCCTGATAGAAAATGTAACAGAGTGGTGCTAATGCTGTTGAAATTTGTATACCACCTAAAAAATAAAATTGCATAAAGGACCACATAAAAACTGGTTTTAATGTATTCTAGACAAATGGATTCAGATTTTTAAAATTATAATTGAATTTTAAGGACAAACAAGATTTTTGATTAAATTTTCTGTCTAAATAAAGATAAGTAATAATAACAGAAAATTTTAATAAGGAAAACAGTTTAAGAAAACTAAATGTGTTGGCTGTTTTGATAACTTTGTTTTAAGCAGGTGTTTATTATTTTTAATTTTATTTGTTAGTTGGGAGGAAGCTCTCATAAAAATAAGCAATATCATAAAAGCCTTTTTCTGCTCAACCTTTTGAAGTTTACATTGTTTAACTATAAAATGTATTTTCTTGAATCTCGCTAAAAAGATTTATATTAATGGGAATTTTTTTTCTATATTTAAAATCACCAGAACAGTAATTTTTATTGCTCTTCCAGAACTAAAAATTTTGTCTTATCCAGAATTTCACTTTCATAATTAGACTTTTAAAATACAATTAGATCAATATTTTTAATTAAGAAGCATTGTTATAATTTGATATTCATTGATGGAATGTTGCATGCTTTTGCTTTTCTGTTTATGTAAATATTCAGTTAATTATAAAACAATTGTTACTCTTGTTTTGTTTTTGGTAAGGGATAAACTCTTTAGATAATCATAGTATGATTGAATAATAACCTGATGTCTATTAGGTTTGAATCTTGTTTCCACCATAGATTATGGTAGAAACAGACTGTTGCACATTATGTTTAAATGGACTTTTAAAGCCCTGGTCTAGTATAAAAGTTAAAAGAATGGTATATCTTGTGGATTTTTTTTTTTACATGTGCTTAGTACTTGACCATATCAGAATTGCAAGTTTCAATTGCGGTTTTATAATTTTAGAAAACTATTTCAAAAAACAAATTTTGTTTTTTTTTTTTAAGTGTAATTTATATTCTATTTAGTAAAATTATGTTGTGTGTGTGTCCCATTTCGTATGTCTTACTTTTTTTTTATGCTTGCGATAAGTTGTACTCAACCTTTTTAAAATGTCTATGAAGGTTACAATAGGTGTTATTACATGGTAAAAATTTATGTTTGGTCCTTATATTTTCATGTTGTGGTATTGTACAAAAATCTTATGGGGAGAGAAATCTCCAAATCCAATCTTTGTGTTTATAAGTATCCTCATCTGAATATTTGCAAAGTAAAAAGCAATATTACAGTATACTTTTATTTTCTAGGTGCTAATGTTAATTCAACTAAAATTAAACAATTTGAGTTTACTTTTAAAAGTTGACATTTTTTTTAGAACATTTCAGTAGTTTAAGGTTTTTCAAAAAAATGCATATTCTGTTAATGTATTATATTTTGATTGTATTAATGTTTACTTTCATTATTTGAAAAATTATACAAGATCATATGTACAGTCACAGTAGATTTTTATCGTAATTTTTTAAACATACAATTGAAACAAAAAAAAAAGTAAATGTTATTTTGGTAAATACAAATAATAATAATTTGAACAAAGCTCTACATTAATGCAATTATGGTTAAAATTGAAAATAAAAGAAATATAGTTAAAAAATGTGCTTAAAAAAAGTATTGGGACACTTCCCAATAAATTATTAAGAAAAACAAAATTCAAACTTAGAAATTAATATCTTGTTGTACCACCCTTGCTTTTTATGACTTCTCGGTCTATTTGGTATGGATTTGATAATTTTTTTGCTTGAGAATGCCAAGACAGACATATTTATTCATTATACCGTCAACAAAATGTAAGTTCCAGACTCCAGTGATTGTCATGCAGCCCCATACAATTAGGTTACCCACTCTAAACTTGACAGTAAACCATAAATTTTTAACGTGCATTGCTGTGTTTGATTTCCACCAAACTTTTTGCTTGCCATCTGATTTGAAAATGTTATATTTGCTTTCATCAACAAAACATTTTCCCAATATTCTGTTGGCTGCCTTGCATACATATTTTAGCAAATGCCAACCTAGCTTGTCATTTGCTTTGCTCATGTAGGGCTTTCTTTGAGGTACTCTGCCATGATACTTATGTTTTAAGGAAACATTTCTAACATTTTCAGGATTTGCTCATTTTCCGAACCTACTTTTACATTGCAAAGTCATTTTTACTGTACTAGCTCTTGGATTAATGTTTACTTGTTTCACAATCCACCTCTCTTCCCATTCATTAAATATCCTTGGACACCCTGACCTTTACTTGTTTTCAACACTATTTGTTTTTTTTAACCTGTCAATGATGTTAAAAACAGTAAATTTACTCAATTTCAAGATTTTTCCTATATACCAAACAGATTTCCCCTCTTTCAATGACTTATGAGATTTCACACACCAACTGATATATCTTTGTTTCTCGCCATTTTTTCTATAAATAATATTAACTGTTGAAACGTTTATGTTTAAACTTCTACTCTAAAAAAGTGATGTGGAATTAAATTCTACTGATGTGCTATATATTCGTTGAATTTCTGATTTTAAAAGTATCCCAATACTTTTTTGATTCCAGTGTGCCTTTGAATTCTATTTGCAAAGCTAGATCTAATTATAATTCTATAATACTAATAAAATTTTCCTTGTATACTGTACACCAAATCTTAAACTATTTAATTCATTTTGTTTTAATGTGATAAATATTTTTATAAATGGCTTTACAGTTATGCATGTCAAGTGTCCCGATACTTTTTTGAGTGACAGTATTTCTTTGTGACTGTTCCTAACTAACTGTACAAGTAGAGTTTAATTGTATAATGCTGTGTTCAATGTTAAATGTTTTTCGTTAATGGAATTTTTGAATTTTTATGTTTTTACTTGTTAAATATTTTTTTTACAGAATTTTTGATTTAAATGTATAAAATTGACAAGGGCATAAGTGTATTTGAAAGACATTTGTATTCATTTCCAAAGTTGGGCCTTGAATATAACTAATGGATTAAGATTAGATTTTGGGATTCTTTCTTCAGTTAAACTCGTGTAATCGTTATGTAATTATCTAAATTGTATAAATTTCTTAAAATTCCTAATTACATTGAGTAAATGCTATTCATATTAATATGCAAGGTACTTTATAAAATTCTAAAATCTTGCGCAGTTCTCTGTAGAAATTAGGTTTCAGATTTCCCCCAATACCATGTTCTTATAATAATAATAATAAAATAATAATAATAATAATATTATGGAAGATAAAATGCGCTTGATAAATTTTTTTAACGTAGAATGGAGTCTCTTTTTTTTTCCCCACTCATACACGCACACATTTCTGGTTGCTTTTTAATGCTAATGCTTTATTTTGAACGTAAAATTAGAGGACCAAAGTCCTCACATTAGCATGGTGTGGAACTTTGGAGAGTAGTGCCGCTTTGTCACTTGACTATGATACAAATTTGAAGTCTAACCAATAGCCATCATGTAACTTCAGGTGTAGGTAATGTTGATAATCATGTTTTGAACAACATCAAATGTTGATTTTCAGAATTTCATTTGTTTTAAGAAGTTAGTTGTTTATATAACATAGTAATATGTATTCTGTACTATGTATGCACTATAGTAATATGTATTCTGTACTATAAAATATCACTTAAATTGGTGTCACCTTGTGCAGTGCTCATTTTTTTTTCTTTGTTGCTAATATGTATTGTGTATTTCATTAAATTATATCGTAATAGTTTAAAATTTGTATCAACTAGGCTTTTAAATTATTGTATTCAAATTTTAATTTCCAGAATTGTAATATTTTTAGTACACTTTTAAAAAAAAATGGAAACTATTTCTGTTTTATGTACAGGAAACTAATTTTATTCATTAATATGGTCTCTTAAGCCTTAAAAGTAGAAAATTGTGAAGAATATAGTCTTCAGTCTAGGTCTGTAAAAAGAAACAAAAGGAATATTTATATTGGTTTATGCATAAGACCCTTCCCTCCCTCTCCAAGCTTCAATGTTCTTGTTAGAGGAATTAAATAATTTGATTGTCTGTTTTAGTTTGTGGAATTGGATTCAAAACATATTGGAGCAACTTGTATGGTGAAAATATCAAAATAATACATTTTTAATTTTTAGAATTGGTAGCCTCTTTTTTTTAAATGAGAAGTCATAGGATGCTAAATTAAGTGAAAATAATGAATGATTCAACACAGAGGGGAGTGTCATTTTCTCTAAAATATCTACAAACAATATGTCAATTGAGACTTGATACATTATCATATGCATCAAACTTCAGCTCTCTAATCCTGATATCCTGAACAAAATCTGGTCATCAAATGTTTCAGAACATTTCAGCTTTTGGTGAATTTTTTTACTCCCTTTCCTAACTTAGTCATTTTGTTATGGGGATTTATTAAAACACCATATAGTTTTACCAGTAACTATCACTTTCAAATATAGATTATTTTCACCTGCAGAAATGTCTCAGCAATGTGAATGTCTCTTTGGTTTGTATTTATTGATTAAAATGCAAGGAACAAATTAATGTTTAAATTGTTTCTTTGATGCTTAAAGATGTCCATCATTCTCAGCATGCACAGCGATTGCTTACTAAATGAATCATGTGCTGCTTTAATAATTTTAGGTGTCTTCTATAAACTTGATGTTCTGGTATATTTCTCCTCAAAAGAATCTCTTGCATCTAAAGGAACATTAGTTTGCTGGAAAACATTTGATCTACCTAGACATAATTCCCTATAAACTTGTTTAATCTATTGGTATACTTCTGTAGCTTTTTTCAAAGTTAGTGTTGAAATGAATTACATCTTTTTGTTGCATTTTAATGATTCAACATCAAAATATTTATTTTTCAAATGAATGGTTGTATTTAACATTAACATAAAAGTTATTAAAATATTTCACAGTTTAAAGATAGTACTGTGTTATGTGTATTTTAAAAGGAAGCACTCTGAATCTTTTTTTTTCTATTCTAGGAGTAAATACTAAAAAGCTAAGTCGGATTATAGTTTAAAATATAGTAGATCACTTAAGTATTTATAGAATAAATACTTAAGTGAATATTTAATGCAAAATGTAATTTTCTTATTTCTGAAAATGGCTGCTTTTATAATTTCTTGAACTATATTTCATCTTGGTTCCTTGCATCGCAAAAATTTTTATGCATTGAATATTTTTATTTGGGGTTATTGCATGGGAAAATGGTTTCTGAAAAACTTCGGGAAGAAAAGTTAATGCGTGATGAAAGGAAATATTTTCCTGATAAAGGAATTTATCAAGAAAAAATGCAGGCTTTTTCATAATATAGAGGAAGGTAGTATAGATTGTTAAAAAATTGTTATAAGATTTCAAATAAGTTTCTGTATAAGTGTCAGAAAATAACATCTTTTTAAAGATGTTCATTATTTTTTCTTATAAATAGCTAGATTTTATGTTATTGCATTTTGTAAAAGACTTGGATGTGGAGATCATTATATATAAAATGTAAATCTTTATGATCTACAGGGTGAATCTGAGTGGTTTTTATAGAATAAGGTAAGAGATGATACCCATTCAATTGAGCAATAATGATCATGGAATGTAGGGTCGCATTCTACTTTGAGACAGAAAAGAGCACTATATTAGAATGAAAATCTGAACTTGCTAAAGAGTACAAGATCTAGTAATCACCTCTGATGTCATTTTATACCTGCCTATGTAATATATCTCCTAAATGTATGTAACCATTTTACCATATGTAAATTTCCAGCTAAGAGTAGCAGGATTTCCTGCTAGTAGGTTCAATTAAAAGCCAGTCATAGTAAAATGTTGGCCTTTAAACACAGCTCATTATCAATGCTAAAATACCTTAACATATTCTGAAACAATTCGTGAAGGCCAATGGGGGTGATTGCATGCAGAAAGGATTGGTAGATATGCACTTCACACTCATGATAAAGTAAAAGAGGAAGGCACACAAAGTACCAAGATTGTATTAGCAGTGGCTTCCAATGCATCATATTCTAAGTCATCCAACCTTTGTCAGTGTTAATAAATGACTGTGAGAAACTGGTTCATTTATCACCTCAAACAGTAGTGGGGATTACAATGGCCAGAAATGGATCTTTGTGAGATTTGCATCAACTATTTCCACAAGGATGCAAGTAGTGTCATTTTTCACATGAGGAATGTATGCAACTGTACCTTGTGCAAAAGAGGTACAAAGTTTACTCACAGATTATCCCTGTTGGGCTGAGTTTGTGCAGTGGATGATCAGGATGAGGAATAACAACCCACAATTTCCTGCATTTGCATTATTTAGTGGTAAGACATTGTTTAGCCGAAAAGTCACTTTCAATATTCATAATAATGTTTGGTCTAATAGTAATCCTTATACTGCACTGTCCGTAGTAAACACAAGAGATTTTCTGTTAACATCTGGGCAGGTTTCATCGTGATTATCTGGTAGTCTCTTGTATATTGCTAGACAGTTTCACTGGTGCAACATATCCTACCTTATTTTTTAAACGAATTGCTTCCTAATTTTTAGCAGGTTGTTCTGCTCCCCATTCAGAAACAAATGTAGGTTATGCATAATGGAGTCCCAGTACACTTTTCCAGGAGGGTCTGGTACTTGAATGCCACATGATAAATTGAACATGGCAGAGACCTATGATTTGGCATCCTCACTCACCTAACCTAAACCCACATGACTTTTTCTTCTGGGGGCACTTAAAATCTTTAGTGTATGAAATGCTTGTGGACTTGGTGGAAGATCTCACTGTAAGAATTAAGTTGCAGCTGATAAGCTTACACACACACATCAGGAATCTTTATGAGAGTGTACCAGTCATTAATTTGCTGGTGTGAACTGTGCAACAACACGTATTCCAGAGACTTTGAGCACTTGCTGTAAATTTTTCTTGCAACAAGTCAGATTATGCAGCTTTTGGTATTCCTTTCTCAGTGGCTCAACAACCCAGGGTGAGCCTTGCTCTTCTCAAGAAGTCTTTTCCAGGCTAGCCTTCTTCCTGCTAGTGTTCTCCAATTCTTAGTTCTCAAAACTAGGAGATCTTTTTCTAGGTCATCAATCCATCTAAGATTTGGCCTGCCCTTTCTTAATGTGCCAATTGATTGGGCATTGAAGATTTTAGTGGTGCGGGTTTTCATTCTAACAACGTGACCTGCTTCTTTGCTACGTTCCATTTTCCTGAATTCCTCCAAAAATCTTAGTATCTTCCTTTTGTAGATACTTGTCATGTTCTCATCTGTTTGAGACATGGACCAAGTTTCACATTACATAAGTTAATATTGATCTTAAAAGTTATACAATAGAACCTTTGCTTTTTTTTGATTAAATTGGATTTTGCCTATTTTCGTATTCCATTAAGAAATCTATTAGCCATAGTAATTCTCTTTTGGATTTCAGTAGTACAATTGTTTCTATTAATTTCCAAACCTAAATAAGTGAAACTGTCAACATCTTCCAAAATTATACTCTTCAATTTTAAAGTTGGGATTGTTAAAACATGATTTATTGTATGGCATGTACTTGGTCTGATTCTCATTGATTTTCAGTCCCATCCTGAAGGCCTCTTTCTTTAAAGATAAGACTTGTCTTAATGCGGTGGGTGTTCGAGCAATGATATCAATGTCATCGGCAAAAACCAACAACTGTATTGATTTATTAAAGATGTTTCCTCTGGTATTGATATTGGAATCTCTTGCCACTTTTTCTAATGCTAAATTAAACAGAAGACACGCTAGTGCATCTCCCTGTCCAGTGCCATTTTTTGCTTTTGGTATTGATTATTCATTTTCCCAGCATTATAAGTTCAGGTTTTAATTCTTACTTTTTTCTTCCTCTCAAAGTAGAATGTAACCTTATGTTCCTTGGTCATTTATTGTTCATCCGTTATCACCCCTCTTATTTTGTTTATAAAAAAACCCATTTGGATTGTATATTCATAATTTATGCATACTTTAGCACACATGTATTATCGATACTGATGATAGAAATGACTTTTATGTACTGATGAGACTTGTATTTAAATTTTATATTAATTCAATGTTTGATATTTGTGTGTTAATATTTAAAGTGCTTTATTGAGTAAAAATTGTATTTTTTCTATTTTGGTTAAGCAGATATACATAGCAAAAATACTTTAATTCTTCCAAAAAAAATTTATGAAGGGTTTTTCTGTAGAAAGTAGTCTCTGTATGTGTATGAACACATGGATGCTCTCAACGAATATTGTCTTCTAAACTACACTGAAAATTAACCATAATTAACAAGATGCTTGTTTTATATTAATGTTACATTATACAATTTAGGATATCTTTTGACATATTTTTTCTTCCAGATACTGGTTATAAAACAATTTCCCTCTCGTCAATTTTTTTTCTCCCTTAAAGTTGGATGGTAACTAAGAATTAAATAGAAAGGGATTGTATGTAAATATAATAAATTATTCACTTTTGTAGTTTAACTCTCAAATTAAGAGTCAATATTCTTAAATTACCTTGTGTGTTATGAGATTTTTATTATGAATGTAAGCTCTCTTGTATAATACTTTTGGTAGAGGGGAGGAGGCTGGGATTGTTACAAGAGATATCAGTAACTAGTAATATCTTATGAAGTATAATTCAGAATAAATATAAATATTTAATAGTTTTTAATGGAATGCATTTAAAAGTTGATTTATAAAACCCAACTCTCTCTTATAGAAGAACCAATTGTCTTGATAGTGTTCAATTTATATGAATGTTGGAAAGTGATCTGCTCTTAAGATTTTAACTTATATTTGTGCATTAGCCATTTGCTTGGGGATTAAATATTTTTGACATTTTATGTGTCGAAAATCATTAAGCACAGCTTTTTTATCATCTTTACTGGACATCTCAAACAAAAAGGTAAAATTATGCCCAATAAACATTCTGTTATTTCTTTATCTTAAAATGTACAGTTTTATATCATTTTGTGTTATATAATTTTTTTTAGAAAGATTAATTACAAAGGTTAACCACTGCAACAATCAGATTGTTAACCACTACAATAATTTCTGGATTCTTTTACTTCATTACATTCTCCAATTATTGGCTTTCACAATGAACTTATCCTTTTCATGTTTTGTTAGAAATGAATATTAATTGCATTTGGCAAACATTCATTGGTTCATTACAAATTTATCAACTTCCGTCCACTCAAAAATTGATGAATTTGTTGAGTAGTGCAGAGTGCCACTGAGATTTGTACCATGTGCCACAGATTGCCGGCCCCTGCTCTATATTCAAACTCTTTGCCATTAAGTTTTAAAAAAAATTTCGAAGCTTGTCCATCCTCCTGTATAATATATTTTGTTGGCCATTGGTTCCCGATTCGTAGGTGCAGTTTCGTTAAGTGAAGAATTTTTTTTATTATTTTTCCTTACTTGGAAACAACTTTCTAAAGATCAACTAACTCATTTTGTACTTTGTGCATGTTTGTATTCTTAATGCTTTATATATGGCTGAACAAGTTGTTTTTGTAATTTGTTCTATTTACCATGTTATCTAACAAGGCTAAAACCGGCTTTCAAACATATAAAGAATATTATAAAAGGGAATTTGGTTGTATTACTAAAGGATAAAAAAAAATATATTTTATGATGTATGTCATACTGACATGTTTCTCTTGTTAGCCTATATATTGTACAATATATGAAAACAAAATACAAGAAATCAAGTTGCAGTTGTTCAAAATTGGATATTATTTTCAAGGTTGTTGTTGCTATTGCCACCTGTTTAACAGTGTCGGATCGAGGCCCACAAAATTCGTCGCAAAAAAGGGCTAGATATATGCCTGTCATTAACCATAGCTTTGAGGAGCATACAGGTGACAGTTCGATTTGGCTCGGCTCCACCAAATTTTGAGGGAGAACACCAGGGGGGGATGACAGGTGATTTCCACCTCTCTTCCCTTTCAACCAACCTTGCAAGAGGACTTATGGCTCGACGGCTATTTAGAGTACTCCCATGCAGCAAAGGCGCTATATTGACAAAAATCCATGCCTTCTCAGAGATTCAAACCCAGGCACAGTTGTCAGTGTCATTAACCACTGTACCAGATGGGTTGCTGAAGATGTTTAAATATATATTCTTTCCTTGTAGAACGTAATGTACCTCACACTGTGACTGATTATGCTGCTCTCCCTTTTTGTATATTATAGCAATATATAAATATATTGCTGAGCAGCACAGATATTAAAGGACTAAAATATGTGCTGTAATTGACTATTTTGTCAAAGAGTATACGAATCCCCATGCATGAAACAAATTTCTTTTTGCCTAAGCATATGATAGCAGTAATGATTATAAACTACAAATATGTATCCCATTGTGGTCACTTACTTGGATCCTGTAAAATATCTTATTCAAAGTGATTTTTTTTTTCAATTCTAAATTTGATTGGGAATTCCATTGCAGAAAATATTAGCCAACTCATTATGGATGACTTTAAAAAATATAGGATGTCCTTTTGACCATTTAATTTCCTTATGGCAAATAATACTGTAGTAATGCAAAGGGGCGGTGTGAATTTTTTGCCTATTTAACCAAGGAGTGGTTGTGCAGGGCGCAGTCACCCTAGGCTCACGAATTTTGGGGAAACTCTTTGTTACCAATGACCTTCTCAGTATCTTCCTATATGACAGTCTTCATGAGAACTAAAATGTATTAGTCACATATATATCCCTCTTTTTTGGGAATGGCAAATGTTTTCTTACAGTCTTAATGTACTTTTCACTGAGTTCCCCACATGACCACTTTTGTTCCAAAATATTTTCCATGAACAGGTTGCATTTTCCCCCTGTGAATGACTTACTGGTTTTGATTGCTGTGTTGTACGACTCATTACGGTTTATAAATGTAAATGAACAGAATGTAAAAAAAATGGGCATCTGTACGATCTCTATTGGATGAAATTTTGAAACTGATCAAGCAAGGGAAGAACTAGATGAAATAATGGATATTAATCGTGGGAGAAAATAAATTTTAAAAAAGTGAAGAATGTGAAATTTTGAGTTGAAAAGGGAAAGTTTTCAAATACTACCTTAAAAAGCTCCATCAAGAAAGATTTGAAGTCACAAGTGTACCACAAGACACACTGCACCTTGTTAAAAAGACACAAGCAAGAAAAAAGTTCAACATCCTATTTGTCATTCATCAAAGGACAATAACTTGAACAAAATATGACAGTTTTGCCTACAAATATGGCCGCGGTAGCCGAGTGGTGTAGGTATCGGATCGTGGCTTGCCTTGTCACGAGTTCGAGCCCAGTAACACTAAAGACCCGCCGTGTAGGGCTGCGATGCACGTTAAATCTGTTGAGAGCTGAAACGTCCTCCCGTTGGTGTGGTGTGGTAGTTAGGAGAGGGGGTGCCAGCTCAGGTGTCGTCCACGTCACTTGACCATGGTTCAAAATTACGTGGTCAGTCACCAAAAGCCCTCGTGTAGCTGTACAGTGCGACGTTAATATTCAATCAATCATTGCCTGCAAATATCATTCCTGTTATGTTAGTGAAAAGTGTTTGTGATTTGTCCTTTATTAAATGCATGCACATTTGAAACATTTTGTTTAAGCTTGTTTGGATTTTTTCCTCAAATTATCAAAGAAATTGAAAAGTCCTTAAAAGTAGGTAAGTGTACTTTCTCTTAATTTCTGTTCACTAGAATTACGATTTTTATGGTGTATAGTAAAAATAATTATAAAGAAAGGATTGGGGTGACTCAGTCACCCCGTGCGACCACTAACGTTAGTGTAGAGTGTGTGCCTTCTCCCTGGTTAAAAAAAAAAAGGAAAATTATGGTTAGTGTCATTTAGTACATGTGGGATAAGAAAAGGTGAGGTCGTTTCTTTTCTTTTTAAAAATTGATAAGATGTTCATAGATTTATTCTACTTTCTGTAAAGCTTTCAAAGTTTGAAAAATGAAGCTGAAAAGGCATTCATGTACTTGGTTATCACTTGGTCATATGTATGTAATCTTGATCTCAAATTTTTCCCAACTTGGTCATTAACTTCCGCATGTGTAGTAGTTTATATTTGTAATCCAAAAGTTATTTCACTGTATTTTTATAAAAGCTTCTTTATTGTAAAGTTCATTAGTTTCTTGTATGCAACTATATACATTTAAGTTTACCTTAGTGTATGAGTTTTTATAAATCATCCACATACAAAAGTACAGTTCTTTAGTAAAGTAATATCAGTGAAATTTTCTTTGCATTATTTTAAAAATATTTTTTTCTATCATGCTTTGTATTATAAAATTTACAATACTTACTGTTCATGCATAATTTTAAGTTTTCTTAAAATGTTGATTATGTGGTATTTTTAAGCTTTGTCATTTTCAAAAGTTGGCTAGAAAGATTTTTATATTGAAGTACTTTTCTTATATAAACGAATATTGAAAAATTGTCTTTTTATTAATGCATCAGGTTTGATCATGATTCTAACTTTGAATTTTGAAATGCCATATAATTTATCAGTAGGTTTTGAAAAATTCCGTTACAATTACCAAGCTATGTATAAATTCTTTTATAAATCACCTTTAAACTAAGGGAAAGTATTAATAATGTATGGGGGGGGGGATTTTACACATTCAAGTATCTTTTCATATTTTAAAATTAAGCATGATTAATTTTGAAAGTTTTTTTATCATTATTATTTATTGGTTTTTATTTGTGTGCCCTGCAAAAGAGAAGCTTTAAATATTGTAAAATCTCAAAAATATGGAGCTGTAATGAAGATAATTTTTACTCACAATTTTTTAATTTTGAGGAGATTCTTGGAATACAGACAAAAAAAATAAATTTACCTTTTAAAATAAAAAAACAAACAAAAAACATTTACAATGAGAAAATGTGAAACTTACAAAAATCGTTTTTCATGGATAAGAAAATTAAATTGTGATCTAATTGAATATATGGATTCTTAAGCAAATTGTCTTATGAAATAAAAGTATTTGAAATCATTTATGAAAATGAAAAGGAGGATTTTAAGTTTAAATTGGGAAAAGTAATAAATTGCTGGAATTTTTTTCTGTGTTTTTGATTAACTTAATATTTGAGTGTAGGACAACTCCATTTAAACTGTCAATAAAATACTGATAATAAAACATGGGAATATATAAGTATGACTGAATTTATTTTGGGTCTAGTCAAGAACATGTCATTTTTTTAAAAAATTTCTATCTGGTCATTGAGTAAGGAATTGTCTAGCTATAGATTTCTGCAAAGTCTTGATTTAACTACAATCCTTAAGTACCTACCTACTTTTGATTTATTGTGATATATTATTTATTAGGAGGTAAAATTTCTTGCCATTAACTTTGTTGCAGCTATCTTTTGAATTAAACTATTGCTATCCTAAAATTTGATTATAAATTCTTAACAAAGTACTAGGTATTGAATTTTAAAGTCTATGATTAGAGCTAAAAAATGAATTGAAGTAAATTGAGTGGTGTGTGTTCAGAATGAATGTGTACTGTGATGTATGGGTGTTTTGTTGGCATCAATATATTTTTTAGTTCTTGGGCTGTTAATTCTGCAATTATCCATTGATTATTTCAAGAATATTAGTAAGAAAAGATTGCTCCTTTTTAAATATTTAATCATTATTTTCGTATATATATTTAAATATCCAATTCTTATGAACATTTTTCAAATGCAAAATTTAAATACTTTTAGGTTGTGGACATGGATGCGGTTTTGGATGTTATTACTGCATTGGAAAAAGCTGGAATAACTAAAGATGCCTTAGAAGTAAGCACGGATGAATGGGTTTATTTATTTTGTGATAAATTGAAAAGTGTTTCCTATTTAAGAGATTTATAATGAATATTTTGAATAATTGTATGCAGTTTTACTGTTAGTTTCATGTTGTGTAGTTAATGTTTAACAATCTTTTATGCAATATTTGATTGAATTATATGTAAGTTTTTGGTGTGTACTGTTCTTTTATCCTATCAGTAATTGCATCTAGTAAGGTAAAACCCATTGATACTTTTATGCTGTGCTTTACATTTAAAGAAATTTATTTATTCTGCTTATAATATATATATATACACCCAACTCTTTTTACTCAGTTGATACATTCCTCAAAAAACCATGCTAATCATGTAAAAAAATGAATGTGACATAGATAAAATTGGGGATATGTTCCTCAACTTTAAAAAAATGTAAGATAGTCTCTTAATATTCTTAAAAAACCGTGCAAAAAAAAGTAATAATAAAAGCCATATTACATATTTATATAAAAAAACAATTTTTATTAAAAATTTGGTGTACAACGAAACAAGTCTACAAGTATATACAGTATATAAAAACTCAATTTGAAATTGGGAATAAAATTACTAACAACTACTCATCACTACTTAAAAACAAACATACACATTTATTAGGAACTGGATCAGTAGATGTGTCGGATATGTCCAGCTCAACTGTCGGTTTTGATTCAAACAAAGAATTTCAATGGTCTTGGTTTTTTTTAAGTTTCTTGTGTAATTTTTGATATCCTGCTACATAACCTATGATTACATTGTAATTTTAATGCACATAGGATCATAAGTAAGAAAATGTTGTTTCATACTTGCAGCACATTTCAAGCCTTTGCAAATTTAATTGGATGTTAATAGCTCATTTGACTTCATCATTATTGACTTTACTATCATAAATTGTCACAAATCCCCAAATTTGAGGGATTCATGCAAGAACAGAAAAAAATCAATTAAATTTGTGTACCATGTGTGTGTTATTTCAAAATCGTGTAAAAAAACAAGAGGTGGCTGTATATATACTATAATCTTTTGAAGAAATACACTAAACTAAGTGGGAGAACCCAGTACATTTTTTTTATTATTTAATACAAATCTATTAATTTATTGAAAAATTTCTTTCAGCTCTGTGCTTGTTAAATTGCTGTACTAAGCTATAGTTATGTGGCTAAAAAGTTGTATTTTATTTTCATTATTATCTTTGTATTGCATGTGTTTAAAAGGCATGAGATTTAAAAATTTCTAAATTGAAGTAATAAGTAAATATCATTCTAAAAATATTATTTTGATTTGGTTCACTTGGTTGCAAAGTCAACGTGAAATAAGCTATGCTTTCCAAAAGAGTAAATGTTTGTTAAACCTAAAGCATTTAATCCATATAAAAAGCCATTATGTTCAAATCTGATGTCTTATTTGGGAAAATAGAGCATTGATTTTACTGATCAAATAGTATAGAATATTGTTTGTTAAATGTAATGTATTTTGTTATCCGCACAAAAGCAGATTTTGAAGGGAAAATTGAAGTGAAAAAGATTTAAATTTTAGTATGCATTTGTCTATACTAATAGAAGAGGGAAATAAGCATGTGTTTCACTTCTACCGCCCAAACTAAGCAACCCAAAAACATAAAACTTGGCACATAATTATTCTAGTTCCTAATGATATGCACTACGAAGAGTTTTTTTCTGAAATTTGCTTTAGATTTTTTAAAATAAAATTTTTAAGTGATTTTTCAATTTTTTTTTTTTCCAACAACTGGGTTTTTAGTTAGTTGTTTTGGCAACAGTCTCATTTGTTTTGTTTACATTTCATTTGATTATTCCGAACCATTTTTACATTCAATGCTTTTTGTCCTTTTACGTAATTTCGAAAGAAAGAAAAAGGATGCAATTTAATTAATGTTATAATTTCTACTATATGTTCTAGGTTACTTCATATTTATTTGTTTATTTTATTCATGTGGTTCAGTCCTAGGAGAGCCCACACCCTTGGCGCGAATTATTTTGGATTGGCGATAATTGTGCCATCTTGGTAACCCTAGATATGGTAAACCTAACTATTTCTGGAAATTTCGTATTTTGTCGGCGGGCATTTCGAATTTCATTTTGTTTTGGCGAACCGGGCTGGAATGGTTGCGTGTGTGAAGGAATATATCTTAGAATTTTTTTTACTTTATTGAATGCGAAAGGTTAGAAAGAATTGATAGAATAGTGTATGAAGGAAGGATTGATTGCCTAGGTTATGAATGTCCCAAATGTACGATACGGCATGATGTTACATGGTCGAAATAAAACGCTTTCTTCAAATTGCACCAACCAAAATTAAAAGTATGTTCACCATTACCCGAGATAATAAAATGGCGGCGCCTCACCATCATTCACTTAGCTTAGAGACCTTCAAGACTTTTTAAAAAAAATGTTGCTATGCTGTATATCGGAAAAGATCAGCAGTAAGAAAGTAAGTGCTGTTTTTTAATTTTTTTTATCTTAAATGCTTAATTTCTGTGTTGTTTACATATATTTTCATTACGCATCCACCTTATCTCTCTGTATTCACTTGCCGCCATTGTCGGTCTCGCTTGGCGCCATCTTGTTCTGGCTTGGCGCTTTTTTCGTTTTGTCGCCAAGGGTGTGGGCTCTCCTAGGATTTTACCTATTCATGTTTAAATTTTTTATATTTAAGATTTTCCTTCAAAATTAGGGCTTAATTTTTCTTTTTTTAGATAACCTTTTGATTTATATTAATGCTATAATTTCTATTTTAGTGTCGCACAGTTTTGTGTTTATTTTCTGAACTGTAATTTTCTTGCTTATAATTATGTGATACTGTGACTCAAAAGTCAGTTTTTAAGTCAAAAAAGGATTTGTGAAGCTGTTTGTAAACAGAACTTGGGTAATGAAGTACTTATGTTTTAGCATCTCCACAGCAAAATTGGTGTCACACGAATCACACCTTGATACCAAAACAACAGATTCTAACATATTTTATATAAAATCGGTCAGATTTTGGCGAAAAATGGCGTGATTCGTGATGTGCCAATAAGCTAAAAAATGATATGTGAAGCTTTTTGTAAACAGAAGCTTAGATTATGTGGCGTGATTAGCTCAACAAATCCATCTGTACCCAGCTAATAATAAGTTTTTAGCGAAAAAATAAGTTATCACCTGAATATTGAATTTTAGCAGTCCTTGCCTACTTCCAACTGATAGCATGGCCATTTGGGCAAAAATAAGTACTTATGTATTTAAGGGCCATTTGGGGGATTATAGAAAAAAGCACATTGTTGCCAATTCGCGTGGCAACATATGAAATCACAGTTGCCAACTTGGGAGTTATTAATAGAGTTGGCAATTATACATAAGTACTAAATCTTTATGAATTTTGGGTTTTTGGTTTTAAATTCCCAACCTATTGAGATTGCTGAACGAAAGGGATTTTGGTGCCAAAAATTTGCCCTAAAAAATGCAAAATTTTTAATGTTAGCATTTGGAAAACGTAAAAAAATTTTCCCCCTTTGAAAAGAAAAAAGGATACTTTTTCCTGATGCTTGCATATTAGAGTAACCACAGCCAAGGTGGCACTTTTTTCACCAAAATTTGACTTTTTTTTTTCTATAAAGCACATATAATCTGTTTTGATATTGTGGTGCAAATTTTGCTGCAGTGATACCAATACGCAGGTACCTTTTTCCTTTATTAGCAAATACTATGTTTTTCAATTGTAACAAAAAAGTAGAAAAATGTAACTAAAAGAAAATGACACTAAATTCAAACTAATTGTAATTAACAGATTGTCAATGGTGTCATTTAAGTTAGAATTTCTATTTACATATAAGATTTCTTGATTTTTTTCTTCCGAGCTGCTTATGATAGTTTCATTAAAATCGGACCTTAATTTATCTATTTAAAGTAGCTCTTTGGTTTGAATTAATATTATAATTTCTACTATGTGTAAGGTTACTTTTATATTTATTTTAATTCTTTTTCAATCTTAAATATTGAAGATTTTCTGTTGTGTGTTTCTTTTGTTGTTCAAAATTGTTTATAGCAATTTTATCAAAATTAGGGCTTTTTTTCTGTTTTAGATAACCTTTTAATTTAAATTAATATTATAAAACTAGCTGTATGGCCCAGCATTGCACAGGCTTTCTCTACTTTTATAAGTAAAAGCTTGAGCAAAATATACTTTTTCGAAATTTCTTTGCATTGCATGGGCTATTGCAGTGCATATTTTTCATGATCACCAAATGTTAACTCATGTGGGCATTTATAAAATAAATGTAAAACATGACAAATGAAATTGATAAAAATGTCTTTTATTTTTTTTAACCTTTTAAACCACCTTTTTTTTAAAAAAAATTAAAGATCATCAGTTCTATTATAATTTTTAAAAATGTATGATTAATTAATGTTTTGTTTATTTTACGTATATGTGTAAAATGTTTTTCGTATTCAAGTAATATTTTTGTAAGAAGTGGTATGTAAATGAAAAATTGTAATACGAAATTATTTTATGTTCAGTAAAACAATGGAAAAATATTCTGAAATTAAATTTACTTTTGTAACTTTAGAGAATCTTGCTTATTATTGTATGTACAGTAATTATATGTGATACAAAGACTCAAAAGTCAGTTTTTCAGCTGAACGATAATTTTAGGCTTTTTTAAACAGATTCTTAGATCATGATTACCATTCATGACACAATATCAAAGGGGTTTTTTTTACAATCAATGAAACTTTACCATCACTTCTTGCCTCATTCTCAGTCATGTCCATTTGTTAAAAAACCCAAAAATAAAAACCTGTTCGAAAATTTTGAATGCATTAAATGCACTACAATTTTTTTCTTCTGCCCATCTGTGATTGTATATATATGCATGCATTGTATAATTTTACATAAAAATTTTCAAGTTTTAATATTTGCCATTTTCTGTGGTTGAAAAAAAAGATTATTGCTATTCTTCCTTATCAAATATTCAAGTTTTCTTCATTGTAGAAAAATTTGCTTAAAGTATAACAAAAAAAAATGACACTAAATTCAAACTAATTCTCATTTTGCATTGCTACATTGGAGTAGGAAGATAATGCTTCCTATTTATGAGAAACCAGAACATACCATTTTTTTGTGCGGAACTGTTGAATTTTGCAAGAAAAAGATGCACCCTAAAAAAAGATTTTTTAATTTTTCTTGGATTTTTTTAAAAATTTTTTTGAATTATTTTCGCTTGTGCCATCATGGTTTAATGTTGTTTGATAATCTTTCTCACATAGTTTTTTGGGAATCATAGCTATTTTATATTATACTGTCCTTTTTATATATATATATATATATATATATATATATATATATATATATATATATATATATATATATATATAAAATTTTTATATTATATTATTTATCATTGTATTTTTACTCATTTTTTTCCCTTTTTCAAAAAATTAAAATTTTTTTAATATAAGTATTGAAAAAAGTATTGTCTCTTAAAAATTTTTTGAGAAAAATTTTTATTATTTTTTTCATCCATTACTGTTGGGTTCGGGACTATTTCAACTCCTTTTTTATGTCTTAGGTGAATTTTAAATTTTAGTTCCTACTAATTAATTTTTTTAGTATTGAATTTGCATCTTTTTTTCTTATATTTAAAATTCGGGATTAATGAAATTTTTTGTCAGTGGCATTAGGGTTTTTTAACTTTCCTTCTTAGAATCTGTTCTTCATATAGATTTTTAGATTTTATGCATTTTGTTAGATATTATACTATATATATATATATATATATATATACTATGACATTTTTTTTGGTTGGAAAAAAAAAGATGATTGCTTTTCTTCCTTCATCAGCAGATCTATCAGTGTTAAAATAAAAATATGACAGTTATTCGTTTCGCTTTCCCAATGGTGAAATGAATTTTAAAAATGGATGATTCGAACAATTTGTTGACAAGTTGTCAAAAAAACAATGCAAAAAAATATCGAATGAAAAATCCACCTTATCGTTCAAAACTTTTGAGCTGCTTTTCTTAATGTTTGTTATGTTCCGAAAATGCACCCCCTTTTTTTCGAAAAACCGGGGAAATGGTTTATGTGCTTCATGTTTTAAAATCATTTATTCAGGTATTATTTTCCCAAGGTATGGGAAAAAAATAGTTTTTAAATTTTCTTTAATTTAAAAGGAATTCATTTTTTTAAAAATCAAAAATTTTTTTTGAAAGTCAATTTTTTTATTGTTTTTATTTTAAAGTCTTAACCCTTTGGGTTTTTTTTTTTTGCATAAAGTGAATTTAATCTTGGGGGTTTTTTGGATATAAGATTTTTGTGTGTGTGTTTAAAACTTTTTTGTGGCATCATTATTTTCCTTCTAACAAAAATTCATGTAGTTTTGCAATTGTACATAAACATATGTATTGTATACCTTTTACATATAGAACATTTATAATATTTTCTGTCATTGAAAATAAAAATTTTTTCCCATTCTTTATCCAAATTCAATGTTTTTTTCATTAGAAAAATTTTTGGAAGTATAAAGAAAGAAATGCCTTTAATTTATTCACAGATTGGTAATTTGTGAACCATGTTTTTTTTATGTCACTGTTTATGGCCGTGATTCTATGACCAATAAGTCTATCTTTGTTTTTAAAAAAACTTTTTTTTAACAAAAAGTATTTTCTGAACTATTGGGGGGGTGGACCTTTAAACAATATTCTCATTTTTTTCTGTATTCCTTTAAATTCACTGTTGCCTGATTTTTTTTTTTCACAATTTCTTTGCTTCCCGACAATCTTGCAATTTATAAATATATCTTTGTGATCCAAAAGTGTTTGAAAAAATAAGCACCTTGAAAAGATTTTTTCAATCTCCTTTTGGATTTCTTTTTGGGATTCAGTGTTGATATTTTAAACTGATGGTTTACTGTTGTTCTCTGATAAACTATTCCTTTTGTAGTTTTTTAAGATCATATGCATATTATATATTATCTACTGCCCAAAATAATAATATAAATTTAATTATTATAGTTATTTAATTTTTGGATGTACCCTTTGTTTGCTCTTTGTAATAAATTAAAATTTAAAATTTATAAAAAATATTGCAAAAAGTAGGGAAAAATTAATTTTTTTGCAAATGTTATATTGTTTATATCATTTGGTACTTTGATTTTAGATTATGTTCCCTGGGCCTATTTTGAATTTTTATTTTAGTTCATATAATTTAATTTTTTTTGTTTTAATTAAATCAGATTACACCTCCCCCATGTAATACTAATTTAATTTTTTTCCCGTTGATGGCTTCCTAATATTTCTTATTTATGATATTAAATCAGTTAATCAGTTTATCATTAATTTTTTTTCTTTCGGTTTATCTATTTCACCCATAGTTAAATAGCAGAAACTTACTGCTATTACTTTTCTGATATAATTTTATTTCTATTTGCATTCAGTCATTTCTGTTTCTTTTTAGATGCTAATTTCCTTTTCATTCAAAAATATTTGTTTTTTTTAAATTTAATTTGGGGCAAATATATTTTACTTTGTTTAAAATATTTTTTAAATTTTAAAATTAATTTAAAAATATTATAATTGTATAATAAAGGGGTTTTTTTTTTTTTTGAAACACCAGGGGAAATCCCACTTGAGGGGATTTAAAATAAAAATATAATTATAATTATTTATAGAAAAAATATTTTATATTATGTCTTTCTTTTGATTTAATTTTTTTTTTTATTTAAGCAAATGGTGTGTCACAACTAAATTGTCCAATGAACATTTTTAATCAGTTTTTTTTTCATTTCAAAACCTAGGAAGAAAATATGTAACGATTGATTGAGTAAATGAAAATACCAAACCCCTTTTATTATTTTAAGTCTAGAAAAAAATTGTTAAAAAAAAATATGCTAGTTTTGTAAATATGCTTTTTTTTCAGATACATGTTTAAATGATTTACTAAACACAGTGGAATGAAAAACAAAAACTATAATAAAATACTGAAATATTTTTATCAGCCGGTATTCTTTTGTTTTTGAATGATTTTTAGTGAATGTAAACATATATATTATATAGGCTTTTCCCTATTTATATATATATTTTTTACACTTGCATATGTTTAATCAAACGATCAGAAAAATAGTCATTTCAATAGCTATCTGTAAGATTTTTCATTCATCATTTATAAATAATGGGGGAGGGGGATAGCTCTACACTAAAAAAAAGCCACTGTAACACCGGACCATAGAGAGATAAAAGAAACGTGTTTGACAATGGGAAGATGTGGAAGAAACTTTGAAAAAGGGAATTGTAATTACATAAATATAGAAATCATACATACACACAACAGGGAGTGCTGACAGTTAGAGGAGAAGGGGAATTTCCATGACAATGTTATACATTCAAAAATGTTCATGCAACACAGGGGGAAAAACCTGTCTGATAGTGAAAAGAAATCAAAAAATTTCGAAAAAGGGAATTTTAATGTCATTATTATAGCAATCACTCGCATCGTACGCATACACACCCAAACAAAAGTGCTGGCATCGTGAAGGAAAGAGGAAATAAAGTTATAGATTCGGTAAAAGCCCGTGCAATGCCGGGCTAAGCAGAGGGAAAAGAAACAAAAAAAAAGTCAAAGTAATTTTGAAAAAGAATAATGGAAGTGCTGATTTTGTGAAGGAAAGGGAAAATTTATAAAAGTAGAGAAAACCCGTGCAACGCCGGGCCATGCAGCTAGTTAAATTATAAAGGTGAAATTTTCTGTTCTACTGCTTTCACCATCTTTCAGGCAGACACACAAGATTGTGCATTGTCTTGATGAAATTAGGTGTTTTTTAAAAAAAATTTTTTTACATTATTTCTGGATGTTTTTGTTCAATTGTTGACTGTAATTCATTCAATTGAAAATTTAATTCTTTTAATTTCTGAATTTATTGCCTTTGGTGAAAACTCATAATGCAGGACTCCACAAAGCTTGACCTTTACTTAGAAGACAGGTTTTTGGAGTGTAAAGATGGTTTGTTTAGTCTTCCCTTGGATATTTTTTTCATTCTACATTACTATAAATCCATTCCCTCTTCATCAACAGTGTAAAAATGGAAATGTGGTTTATCAAATCGTGTGGACTCTTCACATCGGAATAATTTATGTATCCAAGCTTCACACACACAAAATGATGGATTTTAATATTTGTAACATTATTCTCTTATGGTGTTTTAATCTGATCTTCATCTGTCATGGAGAGCTTGCCTGGGCATTCTTGTTCATTTGGGTTGAAATTGTCAACTATAAACCTAGCAAACTACTTCTGCTAAATTCTTTGAGCTACGGCACCTTTACCATAAGCAGTGTATATCTTGTTTCTGCTTGGATGGCAGTTTCGCCATTTCAGTAAAAATAGAACATTCAGTGCCTTAAATGTCTTTTTTTGCTTTTGTATAAAAGGCCAAACCAAACTTTTTTCTAAATAATATGCCTGTTTTTTAGAATGTATATGCATATCATTTGTTTTCAATCATTCTGATTTATTCACACCTGTCCTTATGCCACCTGCTATAAACTTGAACGAACTTTCCAGGTAACCCAATATTAATATCTATTTATAAGATATTGTTCTCCTAAACATTTTCTAGTATTATTGAAAGACTTTGACCGTGGTAATAAAAAAATATTTACTTTATTTGTTTTTGTATGATATCTCATGCAAATATTTATGTATTTTCAGAAAACAAGAATTGGAAAATATATAAATGAACTTAGGAAACGAACTACTAATGAACAACTTGCTCGGAGAGCTAAAGAATTAGTTAAAAGTTGGCGGAAACTGTTACCTCAGCGAGTTAATGGTGAAGAAATCCACAACAGTATTCTATCATCACCTGGTGGCATAACTGTATTAGGTCCAGGTCCTGGTCCAGGCATTGGGCCAGGACCTGGACCAGGAAATAAAACTTTAAAAACATGCGTTTCAGTGCCTGGAACTCCGAGATACAAAACTTCAAGTCCATCATTGATGATTGAACGATCTTCTAGTCCCTATTTCTCTAGTGCCTCAAATAGTCCACTATTAAATTCTTCTGTACTTCAGGGATCAAGCTTAACATCTTTGCCATCTAACTATGCTCCAATTAAATCAGGAATATGCCAGACTTCAAGAACGGATGCTAACTCTGTAAACAAAACCTTACTTAACATTAGTAATCAAAGTAAAAACCTGACTTCCAGTCAAAACTTCAAGCCTGTTAGTCCATCTGTTCCGAAACAAGACATAGTGACATCTAGTGGGACATGTATTTTGCCTTCACGGACTTCTCTCAGTACTAGTCCGGGACTTATAAACAATTCAAATTCTAGTAGTCCTTTGTTAAATACATCTGTGAATGTGTGCTCTCAGAATGTCTCCCCAAAGTCAGCATTTTCAGTCACCCATTCCAGCTTGGACCTAGCAAAAACCAATGCAGCAAATAAACGGCTACGAAAAGAAATAGTTTTATTAAACCATACAACATCTACAGAATTAAGCGATTCTAAAAATAAAATTGGTAATGGAATGAGTGACATTACTGAAAATAATGTACCTTGTGAGAGTTTGGTATTCAATAGTGTTACTTCATGCCATTCCAATTCTGTTGAAAGTGATAAGACTCTTCCTAATATCACTACAAGAATCCCAAAGAGAAAAAGGAGCTTTGATAAAACAAATGAGCTTCAAGAATTTCGATTGGAAGATATGATAGCTTCCTTGCAATCTGGCTCGAAGCTTCAAAAAGTTAAAACAACACAGCAGTTAATAGCTGACTTGCAAGCAAAAAAAGGTTTGAGTACAGTTCTATCCCCTGAAAATTTAACTTCTGTTGACACGCTTCGTAGTTCTGAAGCTGAAGTGTCACGAACAAAATCTGAATTACTAAAAAAATTTTTAATAGCTTCTCAGTCTGCCAGAAGTAAAAGCAATCGAGAAAGCCCAGTCGATGAATCTAGTGTTTCTGTAAGTGATTATGGTTCTCATTCTGTTCCAGATGTTTCTTCTGTGATAAATACAAACTTGAATATTTCCTCTAACATTTCTCATCCAGATCCTGTTGATGAGGAAATTAATAAAATTCTTTCAGCCTTACCCCCAATAAATCCAGCTGAAATTAACCTTGATGACACGTCTCCGTCGCCTCAGCGGAGAACATCTGTTACAGAGGAGGATTTAAGCAAGTTGAATGATCGTTGGGAATATGTTAATGGTGTATATGATTGTGATGGTACTTGGAGACCATGGCAAGAATGTACTGAACAAAAATCTTATATGGAAGAAAGCTTTCAAATATTGCCTTATGTAAATATTGATTAGATATTAAATTGTACACATACTATGCATCAAGGAAATTAATTTCCTTTTTTTAAATACAATGTAAAGGAAGCTTTCTGGTACAGAATATATATTTCGCGTGGTTTAAGGATTGTGATATCAAAAATTAATTTTTATATATATTTTTTGTTACAGAAATACATATAAGATATTTTTTGCCTCTATTTCTTTTATTTATTTTTTACTGAAAATTCAAATGAATTGAAAAAAAAAAATTTGAAAATGAATTCTGAATATAGAACAAAAATTCCTCTTTGGGAAATGTACAAGTCTTTGTTTTTAAGTTTTAATTTGTTGAAAGGCGTTTGTTCTTTAGACAGTTAAGATATAAAAATTCTTGTCTCGTCTTAGTCATTTAATTTACAGTAAAAAGATATTAAAATAAATGAGTTATATAGATAGCTGTATTTATTAAACTAGTTTGTTTTGATTGTATTAATGTAATAAATGTTTCTATATATTTAGATAAAAAATCTTGATGTAATACATCACATCTTTAATTTTCATTTTTCCTTTTTAATCCTTACAAATCACTTTGTATTTACCTATAGTTAATTTTAACCTCATTCATTGCTGTTTAAATATTTATTGTTTATAAAGAAACAATAAGCATTTCATTTGTCATTTCCCAATGAGGTCTTTGAACACTGAATTTCAATTTTTGAAGATTCCATTAGTAATCAAAACAATTTAAAAGTGAACAAAACTCTCTCTTTCTTGCATTGCAAAAGCATTATTGTACTTAAATAATAAATTGCCACTTCGGACCTTTAACCGTATCAGATCTTCATTGTTAAAAGCACAATGTGTATCAAAGATTTGCACCAAAATTTATGAAAATTGCCAAAATGTAAAATTTAATACCAGCTACCATTGATTTTAACATCTTTATTGTTACAGTTTTGGTATACACTGTTATCTTCCCCTCCACTTTTAAGGAAGATATTAAATCTCGGGTATTAAAATTTTACATTTTATGTAAGAATATTGTTTTATATAAGTTGATAAAGCATTTTTTTACTCATTGTTTTTGTGTATCCCCATTTTAAATATTTTATGTTTTTATCAATTAATTGTTGGCAATACTGTGGTGAGACATACCTGTTCAACTGGTCTTATTTCAATTTTGAAATCTATCTTTCAAATTGTAAAATTTTCAGGAATCATCGAAGTGACTTGTAATTTATGTTCTCTTTAATTGGTACACATGCATTTATCTTATGCATGGTTTAAAATCTGTGTAACTACAAAACTGTGAAATAGTGTAAATCTTATATTTTGTTGAAGAGTATCTTTTTTAAAATTATATTACACTACATTGTATAAAAATGTATTGGATAATATATGGACTATCATTTTATATATTTTATATATGTCATACTATAAATCTTCAGATTTCTAAATTATACTTTGTTAAAGTTGAAAATCGTTTTTTTAAGTACAGTTAGAGTTGCAGATATATTATTTAAAGTATATCTACAACTCTGTCTTGTTGTAGATTTCTAGTATAAAATCTTACTCTGAAGTAACTCCCAGAATTTAATAAATTTTCTCCTAAACTGTTAATATATTAAGTAAAAAGGTGTCTTAAACATATGCTCTTTCCCAGCTATGCAATTTAGAGATTTTTCTCAGCCTTAAATAGTGCTTTATTTTTTAATGTCGTATATTTTTATATTTAAGCACACACAAAATATTTCATGCTGATTGTTATAGAACCCATTTCTTGGTTCATGAAATACTGAATGCAATAACATTTAGATATTTATATATATATTAATCAGATCATGAATAATATTTAGATATTCTGTAATTTTGTGTGGTGTATTTGAAGAACATCATACTAACTGCCTATTGCATTTCTTGAGTGGTTTATTTCCCTCTTGGTGATATGACTAAAAGCAATAATTGATACTGGCTGGGTCATTCATTTCAGCACATAAATGATGTAACTTTCTTTGCTAACATATCATAAGATATATTATGTTTTTTTTCTTTTTTAATAAAACGAGTGAAGCTTCATATTTTTATCCACCCGATCCATTTTTAGTAGATTTAAATTTACTTTGTGTTTTGTACCTGTTGTAATTGTGTTAAGCCAGATGTTCATAACATGAGCATGAAATGATTCTTTTAACTGTTTTTATGGAGCCTTTATTATTAGCTGTAAAGAGGGATTCATCTTTGATTATGATAATGATTTCTTCAATATCTGTTCTGTTAATTCTTTTTTTTCCCTTTCCTTGCATTGAATATGTCAAACTTTCTTTCCCCTTCTGTTCCACTGCCTATCTAATGATATGCAATGTTTTCAGAAAAATTTTGCAGCATAATTGTTAATTTTCACTTTTATGTGATTAAAACAGTTCATGTTACTTGCTAATGACAAGTTCTGGTCTGAAATTCACTAATTTTTACTTAAAATATTTAAAATGTTTATCAGTGCTAGCAATGATTTTACACTTATAAAAGGAAATATTCCAGCTATATCCAGAATTAATTCCTCCTTCCCCTGTGATCCGTTTTCAAAAGATGATAGCTGAAAAGAGGTGCTAAGACTCAAAAGAATATCTTGTTGGATTTTATTTTGCAGAGCACAGATTTATTTCACTTGTGTTAAGCTTTTGAATTTATGTGCATATCTACATAATTCGAACCTGTGATGACCTGTTCTGTGAAACACAACTAGCAATTACTGGAGTAAAAGAATCTTATAGCCTGATAGAGGTATTGCTTTTCAACATGGTTATCTAAGCACAGCAAAGCCCATCACTAAATTGGAAAATAGACAGTTTCAAATCCTGCCTTAAAACAGCAAATGGTCGCCAACAATTTACCCTTTGGTAGTATGGAAATATCAAACACAGGATAACAGCACAGGATGCTTAGTATTACTAAACATATCCCCTTAGGAAAGCTTAATCAAAGTTCTCACTCCTAAACCAAGACAGGATGCAGTGTGCTATGCAACTGTTATCTCAACTGGAGACTACCAAAGACATCAGTGAAATGTTTCAATATGAGTTTCTGTCCTACAAGAGATGTGTATCAAATACCAAAATATATTTGGGGGGAAAAAACAGCCTTCCTTCTGAAATGTTATGTAGAAAGTTCATCTACAAAGACTTTTCTCCCTATAACGAAGGGATGATAACTTCCACTGTTGTGAATCATATCTAGCAATGGCTGGAGTTAAAAGTCTTGATTAGACAGGGAATTCCTTTTTCAATGTTATCTGAAGCATGGGTCTCCAGACCTAAAGATGGATAGTTGAAATTGCCATGTCTTCAAATAGTAATAATGACAGAAGTGTGAGCATCTCTTGGAAGTGACCCAGTACTCGGTTTTACAAGGCACAATGCTTAGTCTGCCTATCCAGATCTGAAGATAGGCAGTGTCAAGTTCTACCTCAAAGCAGCAACTGGTCACCAGTGTTGGTTCAGAAATATCAAACACAAAATAGCAGCACAGTGTGCCTAGTACTTCTGAACATACCCTTATGTAGAGTTTGAAGAAAACTCTCCTGAATCATGACTAGTGATACAGACTGCTATGGCAACTGCCATCTCAAATAGGGACTACTGATGATATCAATAAGATGTCGAAAAATGAGATGTTCCAAAATATTTCTGTAGAAGTAATGTATACATCAAATGCAGTAATGGTTGGGAAAAAGAGCCTTCCCCCTAAAATATTATATAGAAGTTCCATGGCTACACAGACTTTTCCCTATGAAAGGAGGGGGTGACAACTTCTGTTGTGAATCATATCTAGCAATGACTGGAGTAAAAGTGTCTCGTAACTGGTTAGATAGGAAATTCATTTTCAACTGTTACCTAAAACTTGGGTCTGTGGACCAAAAAAAAAAAACAGTTGAAATTGGTATGTCTCTAAATGTCATCTCCAAGTTAATCATGGATAATTTGAGACACAAACAGCTTACCTCCTTAATTTATTTTATAATTAGTATTCAATGTTATATTCATTTTACCATAATACTGGTTTTTCTTGTCCTTCAGTTTTCTTATCTGTTGAAATACTGAGATTTCTCTTCATTTTTCCATTTGGCTTATTTTGTTCAATACTTCAGTCGAAACTATTTATCTAATAACTTTGAATCTTGGTTGCATATTAAAAAATGCATGTCTTGTTTTGTTGCCAGTTTGAATGCCTGAATTCTGAAATGCTCATGTATAAAATTTTGTCTTGGTATTTTTAAAATGATTAATAAAAAAACTAGGTTATTTTATGCCCTTTAGCAGATTAAATCTGACATGCGTGCATGTGTGAATTTAATAATTTTATGTTGCTGTTATTATAGGCCGTTTTGTATATAAACAAGAGATTCAAAGTCTTTTTTTTCATGCCGAAAATTATCAATATCTGGAAAAAAGTACATTGGTTCACTTTTAAAAGACATTTATTTTATAATCTATAGAGATTTCACATCCATGAATCATATTTAAATAGAGAGAGTTCTGATAAACATTTATTTTTTATATGACATGCAAATGTGAATATTTTCTTGTTTTTGAATATGTATTGTGCTCTTATTTCCTGAAATGAATGCTAGGCCAACTGCCTGATCTATCATGTTCCCTTTTAAAAAGTTGCCTTGTTAAAATGTCAGTTTGCATAAAGACATTCCTGTCAATTGTTATAAAATAAATTCAAGAATAGTTGATTGTATCTTGTCAATATGTTGATATTTTATTTACTGTATTTCTGTGCATCATATTATTGAAATGTTAAAAAATGTGACTGAGACAGGTAACTTGCATCAGAACATTTAAGAGGTATAAAAATGCATTTATAAAAACCTGATTTTTAAAGTTAGAGCTTAATAAATAGTTATCACCACAGGAATTAAGATTTTCTCATTTTGTACAGATGATTGTCATCGAATGTTAGTTTTATTAAATTGATGAGTCTTTAATAGATTGTGGACTTTTTTTTAGTGTAGACTCTTTCTTAAATGGTATACACAATTTTTATAGAATTCACTACAAAGACATTTCTTGTTCTTGAAAATGAGTGTAGTATGTTTCTGATGTTTATATTATTGTATGAATAGGTATCTAATCAGTGTTTGCAAGACTTTCTTCTAAATTGACATTTTTTTAAATAATACTTTAACCCGTCTTAAATGGGAATGAAACCTTACAACTTATGCTATTGATTTTTTTTAAAACACATAGCTGTTTTTAAAAACATATTCAAATTGCTATATATGAAAGAAGCATTCTCTTTGGTGTAAATGTTATATTCAGAGAATAAGTTTTGTTGTTTTGATTGCATTTTGAAAAAGATTTAACTTCTAGGTACTTGGCACTAAATATTTCTGGAAATATTGCTAGATTTTATCCAGAACGTGCATTATTGTTTGCAGTGTCTAAAAAGTTAATGTTTCAAGGAGACTCATTTATTTTATATTGTCATTTATATTTTATATAAAAATTTAAATCCATTTGCTGATGTGCTTATTATTTCTAAGGTAATCATAAGAATTGACTGAGCAGTTTTTTTAAAAAAGAATTGGAGGTAATTTATACCAGGGTTTTTCAAATTTTATCTTCAGATAATCTTCCGTCTTTTCTTTAAGAATGTATACAAGTCCAGTTTCCAGTTGAATCATTTTATATTTGCACTCATGATCTCATTTTACAGAATTTCTAGGACTCATCCTAGTTTAATCACTTTATTTAGAAGCAACATTGTACACATAAGAAAATTCATTGCATTTTCATAATTCATAAGAACTGTTATGCATTTACAAAATATGCTTGTTGACATCATTCTCCGTTCTATTGTAACTTATACCTGCACATTGTTCGATTATGTTGTAAAAACAAATTTTAAATTTCTCAATTTCCTATCATATGTACAGCATGATTGTTTCATGCGTAATGAGCTTAACAAAGCAATAAATATTCTTACTTTCAAAAAAATTTCTTCATTCACCTTTTTGAAAATTTCTTAAACCATATTATCAGATGTTAATACTTCTCAAAATCTAATCTAAAAAAAAACAATCTTGCCTGCTGTAATTCACTCATATCAAAAACCATGCAACAATTTAGTTTTAGAACATAATTCAAACAATTGAAATCTGAAAAAAATTGAGCAATTGCTCTTGCAGCTCTGCCACTTTTAGCTTTCTTTGCATTAAAACTTGAAGTGTTTGACAAAGCAAATTCTAAGTGGTTAATTCTGTGAAGCAGATGCATGAAGAAAAAATACAAGTTGTTTGTTATTTCTCTATACCGCCTACATTAATCACAGCTTGAAAAATTTTTAAGCATTGCCAAATAAGTCTTAAAAGGAGCACAAATGTTTCCACCTTTTGACAAAAGCTGACCCCATCAGTAAGTTATGGTTGAAATTTTCAAATGCAAAACTTCACACACGCAAGGTCGGATATCTGGCAACGCCATAACCTGGAAGTATTAGTGATTTTGTATCTGCATCATATAATTTTTTCGTACGAAAATGGAAAGTTTCGAGCCGAATAAGCGTCATTTGCAGGAATGTTTGCTTTGCTTTGCTTTTTTCATTTGAAGAAATTTGCAGCTGAGACACATAGATTGCTTGTAGAAGCATATGATGAGGCTGCTTTGAGCGAGAGAAGTTATAAAGTGGTTTAAGAACTATGAGTTTAATGTCAAGGACAAATAATATAGAGGAAATATAGGAGAAAGATTCGAGTCAAACACTAGAACTTGCACTTAAATTAGGAGTGACTCGGCAAGCAATTTCGCGTAATTTTAAATCGTTGGGAATGATTCAGATGCAAAGAAATTGGGTTGCATATAAACTGATGTCTAGAAATGAAGAGCTCTGATTTCGCACATGTGAAATGCTACTTGTCAGGCATTAGAGAAAGGATTTTTTGCATCGTTGAGTCACAAGTGATGAAAAATGGGTCCACTACGATATCTAATGGCCATGCTTCAACATCGACAGCCAAGTCGAATATTCATGGGAAGGGGGAACTCATGTTGTGCATTTAGTGGGATCAGCTTGGTGTCGTGTTATGAGTTACTTCAACAGAGAGAAACCATTATACTAGGACGAGCACTCAACGAAAAGCGTTCCCGACACCATGAAATTCTGCATAATGCAAGTCCACATGTTACGGTTTCGGTCAAAACGTATCTGAAAACACTCGGTTGGAAAATCCTGCTCCATCCGCCGTATTCACGAGATATTGACCTTTCTGACCACTTTTTCCGATCAATGGCACGTCGCATCATATGAAAATGCCAAAAATTGGGTCGATTCATGGATAGCCTAAAAAGATGAAGCTTTCTTCCTAAGCGGCATCTGTATGCTGCCAGAAAGATGAGAAAAAAAGTAGTATTTAGCGATCTACAATACTTTGTACACATCTTTCATAATAAATGCCCAGCTTTTGATGAACCGTGGAACCTTATTTTTATTCCTTTTAATTTGAGTTCAGCCGATACTTTTGGCATAATTAGACTACAGTTTTAACTTTTCCATAAATCAGCTTCCTAACTGTTGTCTTGCATTTTGCCAATATGTTTGCTACTTTTAAAGTTTCTTTGAATCAATGTAATCTAATTCAGCATCTCCTATTTATTAATAACCTATATGAATGTTAAGGGAATGAATTTTATTCTTCAGAAAAAAAGGTATGGTTTAGAGACATGATGTGTATAGTTGTCTCAACATCTTACCATATAGTAATTAATTCGTTGAAGCTTTCTCTCTCTCTCAGTGATGAACCACTAAGAATTTCTTGCGAGTGAATCGCTTTACCATATAGCTATTAACCCCATTCCTTCCCAATATTTCACACATGCTACATGAAGTTTTAACTTCAAAAAAGCTTATTATACAAAACTCATCATGCATGTACTAAAAAGCATTCACAGACTCTGTATAAACGTTTTGTTTCACAATTGGTATAACACTTAGCGAAAAAAAATTACTGAAACCTGCTGTGTGCGTTTTTTCCCCAGTAATTTGTGTTAAAATAGGCTTAGTTCAACTCTTATGTGCATTCCTGGATGCTGTATATGTAGTATACATGTGGATATCTTTTTCTTGACATACCTATAACAGCAGTGAAGGATTTATATATCAGTTGTGTTGTGCTCTTTTACAACCTGCGAAAGTGTTCTATGACAAGTCAAAAATAAGAACTCAAATGTTTGGTGACAGTGATGTGTTCTGCAGTTTAAAGTCTTTTAAGAATTGTGTGTGGTTTTTTTGACTCCAAAAAAATATTCGCTGTTATGTGGCTTGACAATTATGCTGTAACATTATTACAAACTTTGGTACTCTGGAACCAATAATGAATGATAAAAGATGCAATCAGTATCTCTTTACATTAATTTTTCCGGCTCGGAGGAAAAGCAAAACATAGACCCTCAACCCAGTGGCCCACACAAAGCCCTTGATTTTTTTCCGATTGGTTATAATTCTAAGTATATAATACGCGTAACATTTAATTAAATATTTGTTATTAATGATTAATTTTATTAATTAATGCTAATTATTTATTCATTAATTAGTTTTTTACTGTGTTTTGTTCCTGAAAATCGACAAAATCAAAAATAGCATGATACAAGAATGGTGAACTTTCAACCCCCTTGAAAAATTCCTGTGTGCGCTACTGCCTCAACCCAATTTTTCCCACCAGTACAACCAAGGCATGGGAGGTGAGGAGTTAAATGACAATGCCATTACAAATTTTAAATTTAGATGAAAGAATGGTCATTGCCTGGAAAATGTACCAAATGGCAACAGGCTGTACTATAAGTCAAATTGATTTTAGATCTGATTCTATTACCTCTGTTGAAAACTGAAAAAGAATTTAAACTAGAGTTAAACCACCAACTTCGGAAAAAACATCCTTGGATGCCCAAGCAGAAATAGATTGCCAGGAGCATTGATGGAGGACGGAATTGACAATGTTATAAACCGCTACTAAGAAAACGCTAGTCTTACTGATGTCAGTCGATCTACTAATATAAGTAATCTCAGTTTCACTTTTACAAAATGTATTTCAAAATTTCATGAGTTATGCCGTCAACTTAAGTCAGTCTTCTCATATAATCAACAATGTTGTCCACTTTGAGTAAATAAAAGCATGTGATCTAAGTAATTATTTTTCCAGGAAACTCCCAACGTTGTTCCAGCGCAACGTTATAATGTGGGAGCAAATGACAATACACATACTACTAGAATCGACACTGAATTTTTATTTTAGAACGAGAAGGCCCCGTAATTATATCCTTAAAATTTCCAACATTTTACGGTAACAGATTGTATCAAATGAAAAAAATAAATAGGGTGTACAACACATGGTTTTGCTGTCAACATTTTAATAGTTAACTTTTAATACACTTCTTTAATAAAAAAAAAATGATCGTAACTTTTCTCTTAGAAGGAATCCAACTGTCAGGAGATGTTTGAAATGATTGTCTACTATTAAAATATCGACTACATGATGTTTAGCTGGTAATAAAACTACATTATTATTCATCACCCTGATCTGACAGTTTCGTTTTTACTCAAAATACCTTATTAATCTTTTATTACGAAAAAGCCTTTTGCTATATATCTTCTATATTAAAGCTCGCTTTTTTTTATCGCCGCGGGCCAGCGAACGTTTGATAATTTTACCTTGGGACGTTGATTGTTTGCATTTTAGACTCGATTTAAACATTTTAATTTAATTGTATTTATATATGCCTTCAGAATAAGTTTCACCAAAAAATGAATATAAAGTGATTTAACATGGATATAAAGTAATTTCCTTGGAAAGTCACGCAAACACGAGAGAAATAAATCAGTAAATAAAATGGAAATAATTTAAAGTTCCTGGGGCAGCCCGGTACTATTTCATCAGGGATGTGGGGACCACTGTTACGCCAAATTTTGAAAAATCGCCAATTTGGCGTGTTGTGTTTTGGAGTAGCAACCCTACGATTTGGCGATTTTGATCCTTTATCGATTTGGCGAGAAAACGCTTGGCTGGATAAGTGGCCGATACAATTCACACACAACCCACTGTTCTATATCACTAAAACTTTCTTTTGTATACGCCACTGATCAAATTAATGTTTTAACTACAACCAAATCTTCGCATCAAAATGCAACTCTTTTCCACTGGCCCCGATTTCCTTAAGATCTATTGGCCTTCATTATAATTTTTAGTCAAGTGCTACTGCTTTGAAATATTTTTTTAATTACTGCAGTACTTTGCATCATTTCGTACAACTTCCGCTTTCTTTACACTGGGATATTTGTGAATATAATAGCTTTGTATTGAGTTAAAAGAATATTACGAATAATTTACAATCTTTGTTCTGATGTCCGAATCTGACATTTTAGACATATTTTCTTTAACTTTCTTTTCTTGAAAGGAAAGTGACCTTACTATTGAATCATTATTCTCTTGCAAATTATTACAAAAGTTATTTCTTTTGAAACAAAAACCCGGTCGCAGTTATGACCTTATTTATTATTGCATGAAAGCTCGATCTGGCTCTCTCTAACTGCGTTATTTCTTACTAATGAAATCTTTTTAACACAAAGTATAACGCATTCAAAGTAGCCGATTCATTTTCAATTCTGGAACTAGTTCAATATTCCGAAACATGGCACGATAAAGGAATCACGCTAAGCAGCGCTTGTTGCTGGAATGATATCCAAGATGGCGGCCTAGCGGTAATTTAATGATACACAATAATTTTAAAGAATTGTTTGGAAATACATTGTGAAATGTATTTCAAATGATGGATATAGGGAGAGATTGAGAATAGCAAAGATCATTCAATAAATAATGAATATCAATATAATATAAAAAGTAACGTACTAATAATAGTATTATATGCAGTATATAATAATCTTATAATTTAATAGTAATTATAAGATTATTATATACTGCATATAATACTATTAGAATATAATTTAATAGTAATTATATATAATATTCATATAGTATGATTTAATAATAATTATTATATATAATAATCATGTAATATAATTTAATAGTAATATTTTTATAAAATAAAGAATAATCATCGTATGGTAATAAAATAAAAATAATGCATAAGAATACTCGCATTACATAATATAAATAAATAACATGTGTTTATTTATAATTATGTAATATTTATAAATAAATATAAAAAAAACAATTCTAAGTAACGAAGATTATATAAGATTATTACATATAGTAATAGCATTTTCATATTACATTATTAATAAAAATAATTACATAATATATATTAAAATTAATAATGAATATCAATTACAAAGTACTGAAAATTTACAATATTCTAAAAACTGCAAGTTCTTTCAATGAATTTCATCGAACAAGGAACGTTCAAAAAAGCAATTTTAAGACGTAAAATAAAGCGAAAATAAACGATTTATAGTGATAATTAAAACACCCATTCTTTTTTAAAAAAGTATCCTAGAATTCACCCATATTAGAAATATTATATTCGAAAATAAAACAGAAGATGGAAGTAATATAACAATTACACTGAAAATGGCTCAATTTTTAAAGAAATCGAATTAAAATCGTCTGAAATTAATAGGGTTACCGCGGGAAGAAACCAATAAAAGTTATTTCTAATATACGTTATACCCATGGCAACCACATCGACAGACGATATAAATATCAAGGTAACCATATTGTAATGTTATCGCCCATCTTGGCGAACATAAACAACATGGCGCGTGCCCCTTGATATCAAACTAGCACATCAATTCTTCCCTATAATACAGTAAATCTACCAATCTTCATGTACGTCTTCCACACAAGCGGAGCTACCGCCATATCAATGATACGGGGACCCGTATTGTGTCACCGTGAGATTGTAAACCGCTAAGGGGCCCCCAAGAAAGGACCTCTAAGGAATTTTGATACAGGGCCTACTCAGATCTAGCTTTGTCAGTGGTCTTCCATGAGACTAGATTCTGCCATGGAATAAAGTAAAGCTGGATTGTTTTTCATTCATACGCGCTCAATGTGATTGAAGAAATCTTAAATAAACTTCTTTCATAAACATGTCTGTTAATGGGAATATGTCTTTCCCATTATTGTATACATACGTTGTAATCAACTTTAAAAAAATGATTCGCAAAACATTTCTGAAACTCTTATTACTTCAGTGTAATCATCTGATAATCTCGAGATATTTCTAACTTATTTAACCCTTTATCTACCGCATTATGATTTACTGCAAATTCTTTCGTGCAATATTTTTCAATCACTGCATTGATACATATACATAAATAAAATACTCAACTTTGGGAAATTTAATTCGTTAGAGCTAATTAATTAAATTGGTACTTAAAAGCAGTGTTCCCCAACCTTTTTATCGCCGCGGACCAGTCAGTCAATGTTTGTTAATTTTACCGCGGCCCGCTGAGGGGGAGGACGTTGATTGTTTATATTTTAGACTGTTTTGATTTAATAATTTTAATTTAATTATATTTAAGAAGGAATATAAAGTGATTTTCATAAAAAGTAGCCGAAACCCAAGGAAAATATATCTCAGTAAATAAAAGGGAAATAATTTAATGTTTCTTGTGCGGACCGGGGGTTGCCACACTGCTTTAAAGTACAGTTAGTCCACAAAGGTCTAAAATATTCTCATAATACGAAAAGACCAAATGATTTCTTTAACTCTTAAAAATGCTAAATAACCAGAGGACACTAATATTTTACAGCACAAAATATTTATTTTTAAAGATTATTTGTATTTTTAAATTTATTTACTTTTTTACACAAACTTTTTTTCATTGAATATCCTCAAATTAAGTTTTTTTTCCTTCATTAATACACAGAAATTCATTACATGCTGTGCATTTTGAGTGAGGTTTCGATTGGATATTTTTTAAGGCACTGCATCCTGGGGTAAGAAATACTATTTTTTTCTTAACACGAACTACAGCACCTTGAGTTCAGTCTCTTGATCGTCATCCTAAGAATCTAACGAAAATTCCAGCAGATAATTTGCTGGGACTTCATCTGAAAAAGCATCTGTTAGTATATCATTGATTTCAGATGGTAGGTTTTGTAATAAATCCAAAGCCTCTTGAAGACAGTTTCTTTTTTCCAAGCATTCTAAGAAAAGGAAATAATAATAGCATCTTGAAAATCTCCTATTGGTAAATCTCAGTTACACATAAAGAAATTAAAATGTTGTTAACTTTTTAAATAAGAATAGATATTTCATTTAATTGTGTGGGGGGAAAAAAACAAGCTCAGATGTAAAGTTTAAAATTTTTGAAAACGTTAAACTAATAGTAAAAAAGCAAAATAAATAAGTTAAGCTGAAATGAAATCCCAGAAAAGCATAAGTCTATTGCACTATAGTGATGATTCTACAACACAACATTAAGACACGCGGACGAAAAAAAAACTTAAGGGGGACTGCCAAATGTACTGAAATGGTTAGGGTACTTTTGCACAATGAAATCACATTATTCAGGTGCGTAAATATTTTGCTGAGAACGTAAATTACTCATATAAATCTGCCTTGAAATGTAGAAATAGTCTAGAAAATTTTAAAATTACGAAAAATACATATATTCTTGATTCCAGAATTTTCTGACGCCATATTTGGTAAGCTTTATTACAATGTCTGCAGATGGTGCCACGTGTATGCAATCTGCGTAGAAAAGTTTTAAAACGCTACTGGGGTAATCAACTTTCGACCCAAAAATAATTCCGCAGGGGTTTTTCTCGTCGTTTCATTCACTGCTGTATGAATAGCATAAGTAAACTCATGTAAGAATTGGTCCCATGTATCGTGTTGATCATTTATATAATTTGCAATCATTTGCACCAGATCGCGATTCACGCGTTCGGTTCTATTTGCCTGAGGTCTACATACAACAGTCTTCACATGCCTTATGCCTAATCTTTCACTTAAATGTTCAAAAATCTCAGATATAAATTGGGGACCGTTATCACTTATTAATTTTATTGGAGCTCCAAAACGTGATAAAATTACTACATAAACTGCCTAAATACACATTAATAATACTATATTTTATGAAAAAGAATATTTTGCTACACGAATAATGACTTTCATCACTTCAGAAACACTAATTCTGCTTTTTTTTTCACGAAAAAATGGGGTAAAAATAAAGTAACCCTAGAACTACGTCATGAGATGCCCCATGACATCCTTTCGAAAAGGCAACGGTGAAGTGACCTTGAGATCAGCTGACTGTTAGTCTTTGCTTAAATTTTAGAATGACCGGTAGAAGGGGAATAGTTTGAACCGGACAGCTGGGGAGGGAGACTATTTTTAGCAATGATAGTGGGGTGATTCTGGAACAGTGGTCTTCTAACTTTTTCTATACTCACCGAGCTTCAAGAACAGGGGTGGCCAACTTTTTCGGGAAGAGTACCATAATTTGATAAAAAAAATAATTATGAGTGCCGCTTCCAACATTTCCACCAAACAAATATGGAAAAGTAAAAAAATGTTACAGAATGGAATTTATGGACTTATTATGGAATTTTTACGCAAATAGCAATTTTTTTTAATGCAAGAAATTTAAAAATAAGATGAAGTGCAAATTTAGGTTTTATTGTTAATAAACTTTTTACAGATTCAATTCAGTTAAGTTAGGTACAAAATAAAAACGAGTAACTTGAAACATTTAATTTTAAATAATTATTAAACAGTTAGTATTTACTTAATGTGGCTTTTGAATTACTCTTTTTTTTTCATTTTTATTTATTTATTTATTTATTTTTTGCTAAGTCAACTATATTAGGATTAACTTTTTCAGATGCTAACAAAATTAGGTTATTATAGGTGCACATCAGCTAGTTATATGAGCAATATTTATTTTATTATGTTCATAGCAGAAAACATTTATTCACATAAACATATTTTCATCCAAATTTTGAGACTTTTGACTTGAGACAACCCCACTTCAATAAAATTGTAGAAAATTATTTATTATTATGTATTCAAAATTCTTTTAATTTTTCAATATGTCTTTGCGTGCCCCCGTTACAACTGCACCTTGCCACCGGTTGGCAACCACTGTCCTAGAAATAGATAGTCTTTATGTAGAGCCCCTAGAACTAGAAAGTATTTTTGTGTCGAACCCTATTCCACACACACTTTTTTGTAAAGGCAATTAAAAAAAGTATTGCATCGATTATTAAAAATTTTAGTCTACTTTAAATATAATTTACTAATTAATAATATTAATCTGTGATCCAGGTTTCACCTACCCATGCATTATGTTTAGTAACTAGAATATGTGCTTGATTTTTTTTCACACAAACCGTCGAAGTCTAAGCCCATTGAAATTAACTGCAATCGCATTACATATTCTGAGCTTAATTTATTTCTATTGTAGCGTATTGAGTACGAAATCTCACAGTCAGGCTAGAGATATAAAGGGTTTTCCAATAGGGACTTGACAATTTTGAATTTAGTTTGTGAACGCACCTTTTCACTTAACATCGAACTGTCACTGTTAGTTTATTCAGTAGACATAACCTTTTCATCATGGTGAAGTACACGAACGAACAACGTCTGCAAGTCTTAAAAATTTACTACAGAAATTCGGAGTCGGTGGTCGCTACTTTAAGAGCGTTAACTCCGATTTTCGGTCGTAATTCTCGCCCTAGTAGACAGGCAGTAACAAGTTTAGTGAAAAAATTTCGAGTCTACATATTCGTTGTGTGATGTTGCCGTGCCAGTGAGACTACGGGGGTTGGTCGAAGTGTCGAAAATATCGCTGCCGTTGAAACGTCCGTAGAAAATGATCCAAATCAGTGAATTCCACGGCGTTCTCAAGAGTTGGGCATCGCCAAGACAACTTTATGGCGAATTTTGCGTAAGGATCTTACTTTACACCCATACAAGATCAGGCTCACTCAAGAATTGAAGCCGATGGACCATTCGAAGCGACGTACGTTCTCCAATTGGACTCTGGAAAAGATGCGCCAAGATGATCAATTTCATCGCAAAATCATCTTCAGTGACGAAGCTCATTTCTGGCTCAATGGGTTTGTCAATGAACAAAATATGCGGTATTGGGCGGGTGAAAATCCACATGTGCTTAATGAAAAACCACTTCATCCACAAAAGATAACTGTTTGGTGTGGTTTGCATGCCGGCGGCGTCATAGGGCCATATTTTTTTGTCGACGATAGTGGTCGCCACGTTACTGTGAATGGTGATCGTTATCGTGCCATGATTATCGATTATTTTTGGCCCGAATTGGAATATATGGGCTTGGACAGCATGTGGTTTCAACAGGACGGTGCCACACAGCACACGATACAATAGATTTATTGAAGAACAAGTTTGATGAGCGTGTTATCTCAAGAAATCGACCAGTCGATTGGCCGCCTCGTTCGTGCGATTTAACGGCTCTAGATTTTTTTCTTTGGAGCTACGTCAAGTCATTGGTCTTTGCTAACAAGCCGACGACGTTGGAAGAGCTCAAAGCCAACATTGAACGCGAAATACCAGCCGTTTCGGCCGAAATGTGTGGCCGAGTCATGGGGAAAATTGGGTCCAACGAATCGACCGCTGCAAACGTGCCCGCGGTGGCCATATGAGCGAAGTCGAGTTCCATTCATAAATGTTTTGAATGTACTTCAACCTGATAATAAAGTTTTTAAAATATCTCAAATGGTTTTCTTTTTATTTTGAAAAAAATTTGTCAAGTCCTTATTGGAAAACTCGTTACATATATACATTTATTTACAAGAACATCTAAAAAAACCATCTTACATACAGAACACGTTTTTGCCTTCTCCTTCAGCCCGGAACCCACAAAAACCGGCCCTCTCGCATGTCCCTCTATTCGGGAGTCTATTCGGGACGTAGGGGGTGGCCACGGTAGCCGAGTGGTATAGGTATCGGACTGTGGCTTGCCTTGTCACGAGTTCGAGTCCAGTACCACTAAAGACCCGCCGTGTAGGGCAGCGATGCACGTTAAATCTGTCGAGAGCTGAAACGTCCTCCCGTTGGTGTGGTGTGGTAGTTAGGAGAGGGGGTGCCAGCTCAGGTGTCGTCTACGTCACTTGACCATGGTTCAAAATTACGTGGTCCGTCGCCAAAAGCCCTCGTGCAGCTGAACAGTGCGACGTTAATATTCAATCAATCAATCGGGACGTAGGGGAAAAGCATTTTGGGCAGCCCTTCTCCCCTACAAAATCTCAGGCAGTACGCCATCCGCTCTCCGACTACGACATCATGTGTTGCCATAATAATAATCGTTACAAACTCCTCCTTCCTCTATAGAGAACTTTTTCTGGTAAAGGAAAAGTTCTGTTCCTTGAAGATCAACTAAAATAATTTCAATTGTCAACAGGATATATAACTAAAGTTCTAGATGACACTATCTTATTAACAGTGTACGATTCCCTTCTGGCCAGAATTACAACTACAATACATTAACATATAAAAAATCAAAATAAATGAGAAAATCACAACTTATCTATTAGATATATACAAATTACACTTTATCTAGTTAATAACTCAAATCAATAACTCAATCATATTTACTCAAATCTCATATTTACTAAGAATTAATATTTATATACATCATTTTTCTTTCATTAGAATGGTATGAAGAACTAACACTAACATTCTCTAATTTCAAATTTTAAAGAGAGAAATTAAGAACACACAAACACATACTTCATCTGTCTATGATGTACTTAAATTACAAATGTTTTAAATGCAAATGATTCTTCGAATGATAACATAAATCTTTAATACAAGTTATCTACCTTAATAATAGCCTATACCACAGAGAAACTCTAAATGTTTATACACAAGTATTAGTGAAACCAGTTTATCTTTGTAATTTCTGTTACCATGAAACATATTACACAACATCTTAACACATAATCAAAATCCTATTCATGAACTAAAAAACATCAAACACTTAACACATCTTAAAATCTACTCTAGAATCATACTAATGAAATGATTACATCACCATATTAGAAATATTTTTTTAAAATAAGAATAATTTTTTGAATCAGAAATGTTTCAAGAGTCTTTCTGAGTCACACAACTATATTAAATATTGAGATATGTGCACAATATTCAGTATTATTACCATGATAAATCACAAATCATAAAAAATGCTTATATTCAAAAATTGGTCATACCTATAGTATACATGTTTGAAAAGATACGAATATCATTTTGATTATTTAAGAAAATAGTATAACTAATAAGCAATATTTCTCTCACAACATGGTGTTTTTTTTAATGCATAAAGATTCTAGCTTTTAATCAGAGGAAACATCAAAACATGAAGATTTTTCCCCCTCACAAAACTTTCTCAGCAGGTTCACACACATACCTTGATAAGGTTTGTGACGGGCTCACGCGTCTTTTCTGTAACATAACCTCTAGGTTCTTTGACGGCCAAGATCAATGGCAACTCTTTTCTAACCAAAATCCAAGAAGTGAAATGCGAATATGAAATGCAAATAAGATAGATTTTAAAAGAACAGAAGTTTCAGTAGGCAGTATGGCAATTTAGGAAAACTTAAGTTTGGAAGAGATAGAAACGTGAATTGACAGCATATCATAAAGTTACCGGGATATCTAGCCATTATTACAAAGTGCATACCATTGCACGCGCGCCCAGACGTTTCGTACAGTGATAATCTTATTTTGGATTAAGGTAGAACTCATTATTTGATATTAGGACTTGCAATATTATCAGAATTGAGAATAGGCGGATAATATAATTATTTAGATAAAGTGGTCTAAATTACGTGATTCGGTTTAACTATCGCTGTGTGTTTGGTTTATTAGATTTTCACTTATATAAATTTATCTAAATTGTAAGAGAAATTTAAGTTATATTCTTAATAAAGTCATATTAAGAATTTTAAAATGTCTGATCATTTTGAGAATCCCACACCTCTAATTCACGCTGACAATCAAAGATATGGTCACCATAATGTGACCATATCACAATGGCGCCCGAACAAATTTAATTTACATGACTCTGGGGTAGGAAGCTCGAGTGGGTTTGGTATTTTACCAGAAGTGTTCTTTTCCGGGTCGGAGAACGTGACAGAGTTTTTGGAAGCCATAGACAAATAAAATTACTAGAAATACCTAGCGATTAAGCATGCGCTTATTTGAACGGTCATCTCCGGGGAAGGGCCCGATATTGGTATCAGATATTCGGGTCAGTGTTAGTGCAGGATACCGCCACGGATTTCGCGCAGCTAAAAGCAGAACTATCAAAAGCATTCCCCGCCATAAGAAATAAGAAAGATTTGGAAGCGAGGTTTTACGCCTCCCAGCAGGGAAGGAATCAGGAGCCAACGGATTTTGTTTACGATTTATTAAAACTTCACCAGAAATTAAAACTAGAGATGTCGCAGGCGGACTTGGTAGATTACATTTTTGTTAGACTCGAACCACAAGTTCAGGACTATGTGGAGGTCCGAAATCCACAAAATACGGTACAACTTTTGGAAATCTTAGCTAAATTTGAAGAGAAGTATTCTTGCGAATCAACACGGGGTTCGCAGAATAGTGATAGTGGAAAGACAGAGTCGAAATGAGCGTGGGATGTCTAAGGTTGATGATAATCGCAGAAACTGGAGAAATCCTGAAGTTGGGCGTAGACCAAATAATGGCAGAAATGATTATAGGGGTAACTATGAGAATGGCCGTCAAGGAAATAAGTGGTTCGAGAGTAGGAATAGATTTCAGAACGATGATCGCAGATTCAGCGAAAGGGGATACCAATTTCGAAAGGAAGATCGAAATGATGATTTTAATAGAGGGGACCGCAGAAATAGGGGTTCGAGTCAGAATTTCAGTCGAGGCGATAGGATGCAAAGCGGACGACTGAATGTTTTGAAAGTTAATGAGGTTTAAAGTAATCAAAAGAACTCGGTAGTGGATGTACCGATTAAACTTTCTCCGATATGTATATCACCAGTGGAACTTCCATATGTTCCTATTTTATTAAATGACACATTTTTGAAAGCACTATGGGACACTGGAGCGGATAAATCATTTATATCTGAGGAAATATATAAAAAATATTTTTTTTATCAGCAAATAAAAGAATCGCGAGCTCAAGTGATCACAGCACAGGGAGCGAAATGTCAAAATATAGGAAATGTAGAATTGAATATTCGAATTAGGGAATTTGAAAAACTTTGGTTGTTTCATGTGTTGACAGATTTGGAATACCCATGTATTCTTGGGGTAGATTTCATAAGTGGATCAAAGATTGTTTTAGACTTTGATCGAAAATCGTTAAAGATTCTCGATTCGCAAATAGAGAAGGTGGTTAAAACAATTGAGGAAGAAATAGATCTGTCTAAGACAAAGTTGCAGGATAAGCAAAAACAGGAATTACAAAATTTGTTTAGTAGTTTTAAGGGATTGTTCTCAGACAAACCAGGTCTTACTCATGTTTTATACCATGAAATTGATACGGGAGATAGTCCACCAGTAGTTTCCAGGCCTTACAAATATGATCGGCAAAAACAAGCGATAATAGATCATCATATTGAAAAATTGTTAAGAGAAGAAACCATAGTTCCAATACAATCACCGTACGCGTCACCTGTTGTGTTATTTAAGAAAAATAATGGGTTACCACCGGATAATCCGAAACATATAGATTTGCGGTTGACTATAGGAAACTTAATTCGGTCACGAAGTATCCACGCTATCCCTTACCGTTAAAAGATGATTTAAAAACGAATATCCCCTATACGACAATAATTCATCTCTTGATCTAAGAAGTGGGTACTTTCAAATGGTAGTAAACCCCAGTGATATTGTTAAGACCGCATTCGTAGTAAAATTAGCACTTACGCATTTCGGCGTATGCCATTCGGCTTATCAGGGGCGGCTCCCAATTTTCAAAAAGCGATAAATATCATATTGAAACCGGTGATAGGGAGGTTTGTGAATGTTAATATGGACGCGACATTATAATCTAGTCTCCATCATTCACTCAGCATGTTGAACATTTAAGAGAGGTTTTTTTGTTATTGCAAGATGCAGTATTGAGACGTTAAAAAAGGAAAAATGTAAATTTGGTTGTGATGAATTGAAGTATTGAGGATTGATTATTAGTAAGGAAGGAATCAAAACGGAGGAGACAATGGTTCGAGCCATACTCGATATGAAACCACCACGGAATTCAAAGCAGGTATCCAAGTTTTTGGGTATGTCCCAGTGGTACGTAAAATTTATTAAAAATTATGCTGATCTTTGCGAACCCCTTTGTAGTCCTAAACGAAAATTAAAAAAATTCTTCTGGTCCATTGAGGCGCAGAAGGCATCCGACACGGTCAAAGCGGCCATAACAAAGACGCTAGTTTTAAAATTGCCAGATTCCCCGAGTTATTTACAGATCAATTAAAAGGGTTTGGGAGCGTTTAAATCAAAACAAGAATGTTTGATGTTCCTCTTTCCGCTGGAATTATCGTAACTGGGGGAGTTTGCGTGTGTGGGTGCTGAATAAATTTTAACATATTTCGGGTCGTCCCCAAAATTTTCGCCCGCTGCTTTAACACGTTTAACTCATGGGAAAAAAATTTTCTTAGGTGTCGTGGGGACTCAAATTGCGAATTTTTGGGGGGAACATAGACCTGGGAAATCAAAATCGGGGGCGGATGTTTATCCAGAAACCCCGGGTTAAAGAAAAAGTTAAGTAATAATCAAAGTTCAGTACTTTGCATAAAGTTTTCAGACAAAAGAATACCCCAATTTCTATTTAAAAAAAGAAAACCCGAAGTAACTCGTTTCGACGATTGGGAAATTTCCCGGCTTCCGTCTAATTGAAGGTTTTGTTTTATGGAAATACGAACGTCAGGTGCGGTTTCTTTCAAAATTTTGAAAAACGAGGTTTCCAACAAAACCCCTGCAGGGCATTTTGGGATTTAAAAAATATTAAGGGACGTTTTTCCCCTTTTAAAAAATTTTTATCGGGGATGTTCTACATCCATATGTGCCCAAATTAATAAAAAAAAAGGGGTTTCCAGCTGGTCAAATTTAAAACTTCATCAAAAATTTCCCAAATAGTGTTTTAGATTTTTTAGGGCCGACCTTATTAGGGAGACGTTCGTGAAAATAAACCGATCATTTCAGCAAATGGGGGTGTACCCTTAAAAATCCTCGCTCGGTAAAAAGGGTCTTTTTTTAATTTTTTATCACGTTTGGGGCCCAATAAAATTAAAAGGTCGGTCCCCCCTTTATATCGGGGAAATTTTGAACATTTAAGGGAAAAAGGGTAAAAGGGAAATGTGAAGACTGTTGTATGTAGCCCTTTCAGGAAAATAGAACCGAACGCGTGAATCGCGATCTGGTGCAAATGATTAAATTATATAAAAAGATCAACACGATACATGGGACCAATTTTCGTGAGTTTGCTTTTTGCTATTCGTACAGCAGTGAATGAAACGACGGGAAAAAAACCCCGCGGAATTATTTTTTGGGCGAAAATTGATTACCCCCCTTTCAAAAATTAATCATGGTTTTGGGCGGAACTGAGTTTGCAGTAGGGGGATATTGAAAAAATTTTTTGGGTGAAGTTGGACGAAACACAAAAGCTAAAAAAATGAAAAAGGGAGTATTTTAATAAAGGGAGGCGTGATGTACAAATTAAGGTGAATGACTGTTTTTCCCCCCTTTGTTCAGCATCCAACTTTATGCCAAGTTTAAACAAAAATTTTAAGGTCCGGGATAGGGTGTTGAAATAAGAAATAATAATAATGTTATAATATGGCGGGCAGGAAAAAAAGGGTTTAAACCCTCAATGTTGATCAAGTGGGGAATATTTCGGGCATAGGAAATGTAACGAGTTTGAGAAAGGGAAAATGGCGGGATAGCATTAGTTCAAGTCAGGAAACGAGTAGTTTGGGGAAAAAGTACAATGAAGATCAAATGAGTCGCAATATGGTAGGGGAAAAAGGGGTCTGATGTGCGGAGGAGAGGGAAAAGGGATAAATCTTAAGTCAAATCAACGTGAAAGACAAAGGAAGGGCCCCGATAACGGGCCCCTTTTGATCACTACCCAGCCCAATAAAAAAAAAAATTAAAAAAAACGCCAGGGGATTAGGATAAAACGATCACATGGATCTTGGTCAAGGGGAAAAAAAAGGTTTTGCGAACTTGCCCATAAAATAAAAAAAAGAATTTTCAAAAACCATAACATCACGGGGGAAGAGGAACCGCGGAAGGAAGTTTCAAGATAGAAAAGGTAAAACCCTCAGACCACGCAAAAAACGGAAGGATCCAGCCAAAACCGAAAAGTGGTCAGATGAACCCGGAACGGAAAGGGAAAAAACCCCAGCCCTTGGCGACAAGATAAAAAGAGCACCCAAAAAAAAAGAGAAGGGGGCTAAAACTAACAGTACACTATCTTTGGGAAGTTCTAGGGCGCAAGCCAAAAAATCAGGTTGTATTGCCATTTTATATTCTTTCCAACAAGTGGTCAGAAAAATTATTGCAAAAAAAATTTTCGGGCGGTATTTAAAAATTATAACCAACAAAAGGACATACAATAGTGTATTTATTTTTTTTTTTGAACTTTTGACTTTTAAAATTTTTTTCTCAATTGTAAAAACTTGTAAATGCATTTGTTTCTGATGTATCCGGGGAGGGACAATTCCCTTTGGTTATTTGTTTTAAGGTAACAAACCCTTAAAAAACTCTTTTTTGGTAAAAAAATATCGATTTTTTTTTTTGATCTTATTTAAAATTCAATCTTTTTCTTTGTAAATCTGTTTAAATTTTTTGTTTTTTTCTTTTAAACAGTTACACCTAAAATTACTTATAAAAAATTTCGGGGAAAGGGTTTTTGTAACCAAGTTTGGAGTTGTTTGTTTACGTTTTTTTATGGTATATGAGTTGAAATACACAAATATTTGTCAAATTAAAAAAGGAAAATTTATAAATCATTTGTACATTTTTTCCCCTTTTTGGGTTGAAAAACCCGGCCAAATTTTTTGTTTTTTTTTGTTTACATGTGTCGATTTTTTTGTAACCGACAGCGTAAAAAATTTATTTGATTGTTTTATTCGTTTTTTTAAATTAAAATGGTTAAAAATGGGAAAAAAACGGCGGCTTTTTGGAAAAAAATTTTAAAACTTTTAAAAAAAACATACTTCAGCGTTCCCGGGCGCTGCTCTTCAAAGTTGGGAAAGAGAGTTTTTTAACCGGAAAAACCTGGGCCTGTGTTTGGTAACAGAAACGTTGACCTTGAACTTATTGGAACTTTTTCCCCAACTTTTGCCCAAAATTTTTTGCGAAAAAAATAGAATATTTGAGGATTGAATGGTTGTTTCCCCCTCACACTAAAATGTGTCTTGTGCTTTTTCTTTCATTTGCTTCATCAAAAGTTGAAATCACCGGTCATAAATACGGGAAAAGGGGGAGATAGGCAAAAATTTTGCTGGGCATTTAAATTATGCCAACTTAAATTTTCGACAACCAAAACTGCTTACAAAAATCAGGAAGCAAAAACTTTTTAAAAAATGGTTCAGGAAAGTGAGGAATCCATGATAAAAAAATCTACTGAAAGTGAAGAAAACAAAAAACTCTCATCTGATATTGAAAATTCATATCGGTGGATGGCAAAGGGGCCCAAGAGGCTGTGTTGTAATATCGTTGATCGGTAAGGAGACGGTTTGTCGTCCATTTCCCAATTAAGAGACTTCAATATGCCGAAACTTTTTTAATAGAGTCGTCAGAAAGGGTCAATTTGGGAACTTCACGGTTTTTAAAAAAAAAATTGTGGGGGGTTCCCCCAAACTTCATCAAAAAACCCGGACTTCAATACACTCAAATTTTGGGGATGGTGATTCAAAAGCTTTTATGAGTGTGAAAGACACTTATAAAAAAGTGACCAAATGCATTGGCCATGCAAAAAAGGTGGGGTCACGTCGAGAAAAATAAAACTAAGGGGCCTGCGGTAAAAAGGGAAATTTAAAGAAATTTTTCGACGACTTAAAATATAGGAATTTTTCGCGCAATGTTTGGTAACAAATGCCATGCAGCAAAATGTTTGTGCGTTATATCCCCCTTTGCATCGGTAAGAACCGATCATGGTAAAGCCCAAGGGGGAAAAGGGGTTGGGGTTTATTTTCGGGGGGGAAAAAGGAACAAAATGTTCCACAAAAATATCCGGTTTTTCAAATGATGTTTTAAAAAAAAAACCAGTATATTTAGCTATCGACAAACAGAATTAATCAAGTGCTTTGGGCGCAAAATGCCCCGGTGTTTTAATAATAGTTTGGGAAAAAAAATACCGAAGGAAGTATTTGTTTGCTCAAAACAATTTAAAATTTTTGTGGGTCGTATATTTTACACTTCAATGAAGGTTAAATGGGGGTCTAAAGGGTTTTTAAGTAATATAGAAAATCTGGAGTGTTTACCTTGGGGGTATAAACATTTAGATAAATGCAGAATCCGTGAATAATTCATAATCAGACCCCAAAAACAGGGAAAATTTAAGAGCATTTTTAAAAAAAAAAAATAGTGTTTTGAAGTAAAAAATGGGGAAATTATAAATCTGGGCATTTTAATAAGAAAGTAATGTTTTTTTTAACGGTAAATTTAATGTTATTTTTGTCGTTTTCTCAAAATGATTTTTAATTTTTTTACCAAAACACAATATCTCAAAAGTTATCTTTGAATGAAAAAAAATTTTTATATATGTTTGTTATTATACAGGAATAATTTTTTAAAATTTTGTTGAGTAGAAATTTTTTTTTTCAGCAATAAAGTAAAAAACACAAAGTTTTTTTTTAAAAATTTCAACGTAAAGAAGTTCGCAAAACTCCTGTTGGTTAATTTCCCAAAAAAAAGTCTATTCCCAGATAAGGTTGTATTTTTATTATTAATTTTAAAAAATTAATATATTTATTTATTTTTTAATTATTTTTTAAAATCTTATTTTCTTATTTTTTATAAAATACCCCCTTTACATAAAAAAAGTACACTAATAAAATTTTTTTTGTTTTTCAATTTTAGAACTAAGGTCATAAAAAATTTACTGGGGAAAAAATTTAGGTTAATTCAAAAAAATTTTTTTTCGTTAAAACTTTAGATAGATGCAAAATTGTGAACGATTTAACGCAGACCCCAAAACAAAAAAAAGAAAAATTTTAAAGAAAAAAAAAAAAAAAATAGTGTTTTTGGTTAAAGAGGGAAAGGATTAATACGGTTTTTTAAAAGTGTTTTTTTGTAATCAGATGAGTTTTAAAGTTATTTTTTTGTTTTCTAAAAATGAGTTTTTCCCTTTTTTTTTTCCGCAAAACACAATATCTCAAAAAGTTATGCTTGAATGAAATAAAAATTTTATATTTATGTTTTTAAATACTTTACAGGGTAACTTTTGGGTTTTGTGTTGAGTAGAAATTTTTTATATAGCAATAAAGGTGAAAATTATAATAGCTTTTAAAAAAAAATGTCAACGTATGAAGCTCGAAACACAATACTTCCCTAATAGTTATATTACCAAAAATAAGAGTCTTTTCCCCTAGATAAGGTTGTATGCTATATTATTCAATTTACAAAATGTCAATATATTTATTTTTTTTCAGTTATCATATTTTGCATAAAAGTCTTATTTTTGTTATTTTTTTATAAAATACCCCTTTGACAGTAAAAATGTACACTAACAAAACTTTTCTTGGGTATTTTTCTAATTTTAGAGACCCATTAGGTCATAAAATACGCATTTACAGGCAAAATTCAGGTTATTTCAAAAAATTTTCTTCGAAGGTGCTCTGTTATCTTAATGATTTATTGAAAAATGTTTGTAATTGTATAGTGTATATATATATATATATATTGTTGTATTGTTTCATATATTAATGTACATCTGTGGTTTAGGGAAACGTGACGTAGACAGGATTCTAACAATAACATTAACATTAACATCTCAGCGCGACCGATGGGAGTTTTTTGAGAGAGCCAGATGAAATATATAGATAAAAATTTGTTGTAATATATAAGTGATATATAATGTATAAAAATTGGGAAATATACTGGTATTATGTGAATATAGATTTTGCCAAGTAACTTAAAGAGTTTTTATTTCAGGGTGATAGGCCCTGTGAATTCTGGATAGGAAGCAGTTGTTTTCACATTGTAAATCCGACAGGATGGATATAACAAATGTTAGACAGAAGAAGATTGTAAAAAGAAGCAAATTTTTTGAAAATCCGACAAGATCGATGCAGCATACCCATATTTGTTGTAAAAGTCAGAATCTACCATGATTGAAATGCATGGCTGTTGGTGTTTTTGTAATTAATTGAGTAAAATTTATTGTGGCTCTCAAGAGTTTAAATTAAGGAGGAATATTAAAAATTAAATTTAAGATGAATATAATGAAAATTAAAGTTGAAGTTGAATATTGAAAATTAATAGTTAAAATAAGGATTCAAGGTTAAAATTTGAATAAAACTTGGAAAGTAAGAAGATTTAGAAATAAAAATTTAGGCACGTAATTTCTTAAGGGCCATTAAGACCCTCGAATAAATCACGTTTTGCTTCTTGGAGGGAGTTGTGACGGGCTCACGCGTCTTTTCTGTAACATAACCTCTGGGTTCTTTGACGGCCAAGAGTAATGGCAACTCTTTTCCAACCAAAATCCAAGAAGCAAAATGCGAATATGAAATCCAAATAAGATAGCTTTTAAAAGAACAGAAGTTTCAGTAAGCAGTATGGCAATTTAGGGAAAGTTAAGTTTGGAAGAGATACGAACGTGAATTGACAGCATATCATAAAGTTACCGGGATATATAGCCATTATTACAAAGGGCATACCATTGCACGTGCACCCAGACGTTTCGTACCGTGATAATCTTATTTTGGATTAAGGTAGGACTCATTATTTGATATTACGACTTGTAATATTATCAGAATTGAGAGTAGGCGCATAATATAATTATTTAGATAAAGTGGTCTAAATTATGCGATTCGGTTTAACTATCGTTGTGTGTTTGGTTCATTAGATTCTCACTTATATAAATTTATCTAAATTGTTAGAAGTTTGAGTTATATTCTTAATAAAGTCATATTAAGAATTTAAATTTTTTGATCATTTTGAGAATCCCATACCTCTAATTCACGCTGACAATCAAAGATATGCTCACCCAAGAGCGGCCATATCACAGGTTTTATTTTAAAAGTGAAATCTGGATCAGAAACAAATACAAATTATCAGCATCTAAGTTGCACATATTGCTTTAATAAGAGCTACATTTATACGATTCCACTTATGCCTAATTAATCCTTGATAATGAATATTATTATCAAAATCTCACTTAATTATAAAATTTTAGTATAAATGCGTACAAATATATATGTATCCCTGGTCAAACCTTATGACACATATTAATGGAACTAGTTTTTTTTTTCTTCCGGCGATTGAATATAATACATTTTTTTTAGAAACCGAAATTAAGTTAAAATTTATGCTCTGCATGCAAAAGAAAATAAATAAACAAAAATTATTTCGGGTTGAAAAATAAATCGTTTCGTGAAATCAGGGGCGGATAAAACTGAATTAGTCGACAAATTTTTCTCCAATTGTCTAAAGAAATCTGGACATTCAGAAGTCCATTTAATGTCCCCTTTCTTTGATTTTCTTTTTAACGTTTCTGTCACTGGAGTAACTAAAAGAGAAAACATAGGGATATATTGTCGATCATATCCCACTAATCCGAAAACTGTAACATCAGTTTTATTCCGTGAAATTGACAAATCTATTATTGCCCTAACCTTCAATTAAGCTTGAGACCGCTTTCCTACGACATAGCCAAGATATTTAACACTGCATTGAACAAATTTACGTTTTACTGGTTCGATTGTTAAATGTGTGCTCTGTTCTAATGCTTTATTTATGTGATTTATGGAATAATCCCAGTTTTCTGAAAATATAGACGCTTTGTTTAAATATAATAAATCAAACTTTTCATACCCTCGGGTTAGTTCAGCTATCATCCTGCTGAAATAATAGAATACATTTTTGAATGTAAAGGGCATTCGCAATGGACAGTAAGTTCCTAATTTTTCAAACAACTCGGTAGTTGAAATACTCATGAATAAGGTTCCTTCTCTCATCTGTTTGAATCTCTTTTGGAAAAAGACCCTTCTAAAAATCTGTAGCAACGCCTCCACAAGGGGTGTGGATGCTTTCTCAGGCACTGCCTCATGACACCTCGACGACATACACATGTCAGGTAAAATATGTTTGTTTCTAATGGGAGCAATAGGAAGGGGCCCTATTGCATCAATATATAACTCAGTAGAAACTTCATGTCTTACAGGAACCAATTGCATGGATGCCCCCTCCTGATCACTTGCCTCATCACTCGCGTTATTGTATATCCCCTGAATCAAGGGGGCTGATTCCTCATTCCTCAGCTGTGCTTCCATAACCTCATAATCACTAAGTTTAACCAAATTCCCATTGTCTGTGCCCTCTCCTGTATAAACGAAGGCCCCAAATCCTCCCCATTTTCAACTACACATTCTCCCAATCTAAATTGATCATCGTCATTTTCTAGACCTGTGCTCTTTCCTGTATCTTTTCTTCGTTGTCTGTAAGTCTGAATTTCATTCCCTATTTCCGGTCTTGGTAGACCATTCTGTTCTAGATCCGGTTCCAGGAGTTCAATTGTTTGATCCTCCAAAAAATATTTTTCCCGATCTAAATGTCCCGGCTTTGAGACCACGTGTATTGGCTCACATTCAATTTTTCTTTCTGCGGGTTGCAGACAAGTCATAGTATCATCATGAATATGTTCCCAACCCTTTCTCACCTGTAACATTTCTGGTGGGAGCACATTTTTCAAAACCTATATCTAATGAGGCTCCTGTTTCTCCCAAGGACAGGTATCAACAACCCCAAATTCGCTCACGAAGGAGGTCGTTTTATCGCTTATCGGCATCGGAAATTCTGCCTTTCTTCTTGCCGTAGCCTCGCTTAATCCCTCACCGTGCGTCAACCACGAGTTGGCTTGTTCTTTGAAGCGTTTGGATTCGAGTGGAAGTCACTTCGCTGTACTGACGTTCCTGTCTTTCTACTTAACTGTGTGCGATTGGCACACAATTTCTAATTGCCTTGCCCCATCTGATTACGACCTGGAACGGACTAACGGACATTCTACTGATTATGGAAAATAAACCTTTATCAAGGAAGCTGCCACTTCAATGACCAAGTACAAAGTACTAAATCACCTCCCCACCCAGTGTCGACCGACCGAGGAATTCATCACTGACAATGCGCGGCAATTCCCGAGCTGCTTAAACCCGAGCGGCCCACGCAGCCGGCGCCCGCAAAATCGCCATTATTCCATCTACCCGAGAGTACAGCCACTTCCAAGGCGAACTCGAAAGCATTTCAACAAACTAATACCGTTAGAGACTCTCTGATGTCCCGCTTTTAGTATCCCCGCCAACCAGGCGGCCCTAGAAAAAATTTGCTAGGGTCCTTTAAAGAGAAAGAAATCCGCTGCTTCTACTGAAAAAATAATACTTCGAACAATACAAGCAATGACCCCAAATCACTGGTCAAGAGGGAAACCCGCAAAAGGGCGACTGTTGACGAGGATGTATTTAGATCGCCACCGAAGAGAAACAGACCACTAAGCTTGATGGTAAGCCTTTACTTTCTTCCCCTGCCGCCATCTTAACGCATCCAAATACCTCTGCCCCATCAGCCCCTTCCTAATCTAGCTAATGCTTCTGAGGGAGGTGCTGGAGGGTGGTGATACCGAGCAAACATACGGCTGTCGCTTTAGGGTTAAAATCCCACCATTCTTTTATACAGCCAAATCCGGATTGGACCGACCTTATGGTTTTGTAAGCCGCACCCCCCACACTTCAAAGTAAATTATCAGGGCGTTTCTGAGAATTGCTGTTCAACGAGGAGGAATATAGAAAGCTTGCCACATATTTCGAGGCACAGATAAGTCGCATTTAAATCTTTCATATGTTAAAATCGGAAAAGATACCTCAAACGAATTTGAAGGGACTTCCCCACTTCCACAGAACTCTCGGCTTCATTAAAAAGAGATGAGTCGGGGGTTCCAAAATTACAAAATTCACCGTTTAACTAAATTCAAGCCGAAGCCCCAATGCCGCTGATTTTGTTCAATTAATTAATGATCTAAGTAGCAGCTCAATCTACAATTACGCTGGAAGTATATTTCGGTACTCGTGTAACTTTCGAACTTAAATATGATGGATCCATGTCGGCTGGCCCAGCTCAGTGTTGGCGTTGTCGAGAGATTCTTCCACAGTTCGGAAGTCAGCTAAATGTCTCCCAATGAGAGGTGCCTGAATATTGCAGGACCCCCTCAAGCAAAAAGATTTGGCACTTTGCAGTTTGAGGATCCTCAATGCGCAAATTGCGGTGGAGAGCACGCAGCTAATTGGAGCAATGTCCGCGTTTTCCAAAAAGTAAAGGCTCCAAGCCACCAAAACAAAGGTGAGATTGTAACATTTAAAAATAATAACCCGAAGCCTTCTAACAAAAGCGCACAATCAAAGGATTCAAAATACTTCACCGGAGGTGACGCCCTCGTCACAAAATTTGAAGAAACGTAATCAGCTGCCTTATAACTTCATATTTACCGTACCACAGACCTAAACTACCCCACACTCCCAAAGTTGTCTCGGGACTTGAGGTGCGGCAAACCAGCCAGGAAAAATATAAAAATAATAATGATCAAAATTTTTCGGCTCTCTTCTGTTCTGTTTATTGCATTTCCAATGATGCAGGGTAGACCAAAATTTACTGGCAAAAGCATTTCGGCAGGCTCTCCCCTGCCTAAAAAACCTAAATGATGCTAACAGAAAGCCTGCGTAATTTTTTGGAAACCCGTACGTAACAATGGTACGAGTACAATTACGCTAATGCTCTGGCGCAACATTTCAATTTTAACGTGCGTCTTTGTCCGATTTATACAGGTCACGAACGGACTTCGACCCAAGATTTGTGATCCCGCGACTTTGGCTATCAGAACGCAACCCTGATATGTTGTTAGTTCAAAAGAAACAGAAACACAACTTGGTCTGAATCACTTATTGCGAATTATCATCTTCATAGAACTGACAAAAATAATTTTCCGCATGCTCGATCAGATGGAAGTACACTGCTATTTACTGCTGCAAAAATAATTACGATCATCAACGAAGTTTCATTACCGACTTTGCAGTATATGGATGCAACCGCAATCGAAATTAAATTTATAATTTCCCCTATCGAATTGTTTCAGCGTACGCTCAAACACCAATAATAGAAAATTTCTGATAAATTTCTCCAATTTATAATTCTGGCCAAAATATTATCATTGCTGGAACTTAAAGTACTTGCATCGTGCATTGGAATAGCGCTAGATCAAAATCATTTGGCTATGCTTTCTTCATAAAATTGTTAATAATAAAACTGAATATGAGGATTGTAGCACCGCACACTCCCTACATATGCTTATAGCTCTAGACGGGGCAAAGTTATATTATTGATCTAGCGGTTCTTAAGAAATATCCCCTTCAATCATGATATTAGGTTATAGATGATCTTGAATCAGATCATCTACCGGTCATTCTTACTGCGAAAACCGGTTATCAGAACTGAGAGCACAAAATACTCACTTTTGAATACGTCACATATAATGGCTCGATGCAAAACATACCAAATTTAGAAATAGCCCATTCTCATCTGTGGCAACGACTACGTACTCAAAATTTATGAAAGCATCACACATACTCATTTTTGAAACTGTTACTGGATCAAATTTGAGAATATAACGAAACTAAGAGATGAATGGTAATGCACTCATTTATGAGTATTTATGGGTCAAATATATGAGTTTGTATGTTATTTATTTTTAGATACTGTTGTATCCAATACTAGTACCTTTATAAAAATATACATCAAATCAAATTTAAGGGATCTAAATACGTGATACTTAAGTTGTAAATTTCATTTTCCATCTTATATGTTATTTAATTATTTATAGGATTTTACCACTTGCTTCGAATCTAAATTCTTTTTGCATTTATTGTGTTACAAAAGGTTTTACGTATGTCGCCAAAAGTGCCAACGTTCAAAGTAATTCGCCATGTCTCGTACGCGCAGGTGCTTTCAACCATAGTACTTCGTTTTTATAAAAATATAATTTTTTCGTTTTTAAAAATGCTTAACTACTATGTGATCTTAAACTATATTATTTTTGAACTTATACACACTCAAGTTTCGTCTTTGAAAACACAAAAATTGATTCCGTACACAGTAGTTGAACAAATATGGCTAAGTAATTTGGCTCAATAAAAGTTATAACCCCTGTTCTAGAAGCAATATATTGTCTCTTTAAATCCTATACAAACGAAAAATTAGCTTTTATTTAAAATCGGTCTCAATAAGTATCTTGGAAACATTACGATGGACAGCAGACTTTTCATATTAAAATTTCTAAACTTACAAAAATAAGAAATGAATAGTTTCTTTTATATATAACTTATGAAAAGAAAAAAACTTCTAAGACTTAGAAATTAACTAAAATAAGTCTCAAGTAGGCCTCCCAGGGTGCAAATAAGTATTTTTGTATCAATTGTTTTGTTTAAATCAATACATACACAACCTCTACTTTCAACACTCATCGGCGGAAGCTTTAGGATTTTTAATCCATCAGATGGAAATAGCGTGTAATATAATATTTACAATCAAGCTCACTTTTATATTAACTTTAGGTTTATACTCTATGTAAGAAACAAATATTGTAGTTTTTAAGTTGTGAGCATAAATCACAAATTAAAATATTTAAAAAGTTTAGTCCTTAGAAGGAAATAGCAAAGCAATTAAAACAGATTTTTACATTCACCAAAACATTAAAATGCACAGAATTTTTTAACGCCAACTGGAAAGAGGTTTTTTAGAAGTTTTCAGCATCATTAGAAAAAATATCATCTAAGGATAGGGTGGGACATGTCTAGCCACTTTACTAGTGTGTACAGCATTTTTTTTAATTATTCATATAAACAAGAAAAAATACAAACAAATCATATCTTTGAAATATTTATTCCAAATTGGCACTTCACATATCAGACATTGAAAAAAACTAACAACAGGATATAAGTGTGATTTTTAAAACAACATGCACTGTCATAAGTTATTTTTTATTTTGAATTTTTTATAAATGACCTCCTCTCATATATATAATCCATATTATGATTCGCTCCAAAACTGCTTATTTGTATAGCATAACGAAAACATGTTTTAATGTAATATATATAAATTATCATTTTAAATATAGAAAGTTCTAATGCACAAGGGAGCATATAATTAAACGAAGACTTTTTTATTTTTATCAAATCAACCTTGTCTTACTAAATATAAGTGAAAATGTCTTTCAACAGTGTTTCAAATAAATTACATGTTAGGATACATGAGGTCATCTAAATTATATACTGAAAATTTATAGATAGCGGTTTCTGAGAGAGGAATCTTAAAATTTTCCTCGTTAAGTGAAATCTCAAAATGTTGTTCATAATTATATAGTATTCTAAGTAATAAATTTACAAAATTTAGCAACAAATTTAATTTTTCATGCTCCCCCCATATGACTTCATTTTAGACATGACGGCAAAGACTGCAATGGGGATCAAATGGTCACTGGCAGAAAGGCTGCCAAAATGTATGAAATTTGTAAGTATTTTTTTATCCTATAAAAAAATCAGAACTATGTGCAAAATTTAAAATATAAATTATGAATTGTAATATTAAAATATAGAAGATTTAACTTACAAGTAGAAATAGAAACTAATGCAAATTAAAATAAAGCATTTATAATTCAGAAACAAGATAAAGGTTTTAAAAATACATTTTTAACTGAAGTAAACTTATGAAGGCATGTCTTGCTGAGGTGAGAAGGTATTAGCAGCACTGTTCAGCTACACAAAGGGCTTTTGGCGACGAACCTTGTAATCTTCAATATGGTAAAGAATTATTAAGGGACGACACCTGTGCTGGCACCTCCTCTCTAACTACCACATAGCAAAAGAGGACGTTTGAGCTCTATCGGCATATTCCAAATAAGCATACCAGCAAAGGTGTGTTATCTTGACCACCCCTAATCTATCATGACACATGACTTGCTGAAGTTAGCGTTTATAAAAACTACTGTTCAAAATAACACTGGGCAAAACAATATATACATTAGGGAGATAATTTGTTATTTCTTTACACTTTAAAACGTTTTTTTAGGCCCGGTTTTGAAGTACAAATAAAGGTTTTGGAATCTAGTAGTTTTTCAATCCAAGAAGGTGATCTCACACTAAGAACTCAACATGTAAGTAATTTAAAAGGTACAGCCTATTCCTGACAAAAGAATTACAATAGTTTAAAAAAGCAAAATGCTTAGAGATTACTATTATTGTAGAAAAATATAGGTACCAGGATTTAAAAATAGAACACAAGGTGTTAGAAGTATTTGGGAAGAAACAGAAAGAAAAATGGAAAAAAGAAATAATAACTATTGTTAAACTAAAAATTTTAAACTAAAAAGAAATCCAATATCAGGATGTGAAAAGATTAATGGTGAAATGTATAAATCTGATTCTTTAAATGTTTTTAACTATATTTGTGCGGGATTTGAATATATTGAACATAATTTCAATAAATACAAAAATTCCGGATTTATTTGTAATTTACAGGCCAGGGCATTTAAAAAGCATTAATTAAAAATAAGTTGAGAAGTAAGTGTTTGCTGCCGGTGAAAAAATTATTTCTGAGTAAGATTTTCACCCTCGTGGCCCATACAAATTTACATTGTAAACATCTGCAATAAAACATACAGCTATTAGGTAGTAACCTGCCTGTAGCTATTTTCATTTTGCTTACCATGCATATATCACATTTTGAAAATAGCCAAAATAAGCAAAATCTCAATCTAGAAGAAAATTTTCTTTTTGAAAAAAAGATTAGAAAACAAAGTGCAATTTAGTAATCCTTTTATTCTAAAGGAGGGTAAACGGAGCCCAAATGTTCTTCCAATAAAAGATTTGAAGTAGCTTTTAATATTTTGAAATGTATAGGAATAAATGACGAAAACTAAAAACTGCAATCCAGAAAACGGGAAGCATGGAAATGTTTGTTTTGTGGCAGAAAAATCTACTTAAATTGTAAATTAACATACGGGATACTGCCATAAATAAATCAGTAAAAAATTCACATTTTATATACTATAGCAAACAAATTATAAAAGAATACACCGAAATTAAAAAAATATAATAAAAGAAAAAAGCAATGGATGGCAACCACAAAAATCAAAATTTAAAAGGTATTGGTATTCGCATTGGCAATATTTATCGCCTAGCTTGACGGTGTCAACAACAAGCATGGTATGTGGTGTACCGATATATCAAATTAGAACATTAATTTCAATACTCAAAAACGAGCTGTCTCCTTTCCCTTCCAACCAGTAATGTAAAAAAACAAGTCTTTTAAGGATGCTTTTGTAATTCCGAAGAAACTTGATATTAATAGCGGACAAATTATAATTGAATATGGAATAAATATGATACATTTTCTGAAGTACAAGTCTTTCTTTTTTTCCCACTGGAAACAATCAAGGGCCAGCTTTACAAATTAGTTTTTCAACATCCCATTATCTAAAGCTTTTCAATATAGCATATGGCCAATCTGTTAAAAAGTATTTATGTCCAATAAGTATATTTTTTCCAACTAATGCAGTAGAAATAAAAAACACAGAAATCTTGGTCTATCTGAAAAAAGGGTAATATCTATAAATAATAATTATTTGTTTTAACAACATGGTTTTTCCTGTATATGTAGAGATTCTTATAAAAATCTTTACTGTAATAAAATCTGAGAACACCAGTATAATTAGGACTCAGAAAGGGAAAACATAATCTTACATATGATACCGTGTTCCTGACGACCACAAAATGGGATCACGGATAAATAAATAAAGAAAGTAAAAATATACTTAATCCGGGTTAAACATCAAAATCAGATATATATATTTATTTTCATCCAAATAAAAACACTATGGTCACATTAAGATATATTTTAAACCAGAAGATCAATATATTTGTGAATTAGAAACTTACATTGACTGAAGCTTGTAAGTTTATTATAAAAATAGATGCTCAGAATTGCGAAATTTCACAATGGTTTTCAATCAAAATAAAGTTTTAGCGGTCGCGAAAGCAGAACGACTTTCTACAGTGGCGTAACATACACTATATTGCAGGGTGTCCTGGGTCCTAGGGCCCAAAGGCTAGACAGTCGCCAAATTGCTGTAAAAATCAACTTGGGGACCCAAATATCTCCGTTTTTTGTCTTTCTGCACTATGTTATAAGATAAATCGGTACTTACATACTATGGCAGATTTCTTGCGTGTTTCTGTTCATGTATAACATACCTGCATACAAGTTTTTGTGCAAAGCTGGATTAATTTTGGTACTTGCATATATTCATGCAACTGTTTTGAAAGATTCAGATTGTATGAAATGAAGCACATAATTCATGTCAGTGAGCATGAACAACATATGGAAAAACAGGGTTGCCATCTATTAATATTTTGAACGTTAACGTATTTGCGATATATATGAAAATCCTAAATTGCACCTCTTCCTTTAATCTGTTCAGGGCCAGTTGATTTTTGCTGTTAAGCCTAACTCCATTCAAAATTCATGGTTTTATAATCATTTCAAATCAGATAACACCAGCAGTATGATCCGGGACTCAAAAAGGGGAAAGCAATAATCTGCATATGATACCGTGTTTCCTATGAAGTGACCACATGTATGTAATCACTTTGATAAAATAAATAAAAGCTAAGTAAATCTATACTTATCCGGGTTAAATATCAAAATCTAGATATATATAATTTATTTTCATCTAAATAAACAAAAACACTATGGTCACATTAAGGTGTGTTATAAACCAGAAAAGTCAATATATTTGTGAATTAAAACTTAGCTTGACTGGTGTAAGTTTATTATAAAATTACCAGATTAATAAGATTTTTTAGAAATATCACAATAGTTTTCAATCAAAGCAAAGTTTTTATGGTCTTGAGGGTATAGACTTTCTGCAGTGGCATAACATACCACCCCATAGGGTGCCCTGGGTCCTACAGGGCCCAAAAACCTGACAGTGCCAAATGCCTACGGCCTTTTTGGCGAATCCAACTTGAGATCCCAAACCTGAGAGAAGCAGCAGGGGGGCCCAAATGTCTCTGTTATGCCACTGCCTTTCTGCACTATGTTATAGATAAATCCAGTAAGCCCTATACTCCATTTCAAATTCATGGTTTTATAATCATTCCAAATCAGATAACACCAGTATGATCTACAGGACTCCAAAAAGGAAAACGTAATCTCACATATGATACCGTATTTCGAGATATGTATGTAATCACTGATAAAATAAATAAAGCGTAAAATATACTTAATCAGGTTAAATATCAAAATCTGATATATATCTCATTTTATTTTCATCTAAAAGCAAAACACTATGGTCGATAGGGAATACGTATAAACCAGAAGATCTAATATGTTGTGAATTAAAACTTAGGATTTGACTGAACATGAAGTTTTGTACATAAAAATTGATTACCAAATTAATAAGATTTTTTAGAAATATCCTGTGGACAATCAAAGCAAGTTTTATGCATTCTTAGAAAATTATATAGACTTTCTGCAGTGGCATAACATACACTATATGTGCAGGGTGCCCTGGGTCCTACAGAGACCCAAAAGCCTGACAGTCGCCAAGTACCTACCTTTTGTAAAATCAACTTGGAAGATCCCAAACCTGACTGCTTGGGGACTTCAAATGTTCTCTGTTATGCCACTGCCTTTCTGCACTATAAGTACATAAGATAAATCAGTACTGCATATTATGGTAACGAACTGCCAGCGTTCCGGTAACTCGCCAAGTTGGCGTACCAATTGCATGTGTGTTGTGTGCACTAGATTAAGCAATTTCATGTGTTTAGATTTCATATTATGTTGCAAAAGGCTGTGATAATGTGTAAGTACAGTGATAAATCTAATTTAAACAATGCACATCAATTATTAATAAGACAAATATCCAATATTAGTAGTTAAGTGATTTAATTTTATATTTAATGTCTAATACCGAAAAGTAAAATTCATTCTTGAAATATGTTACATGCTCAATTTTTACTAACTGAATTTCACTCATTTTATAATTTCTAAACCGTTGGTACGATTCTTTCAATGTGGAAATTAGAAAAAAAGAATCATAAAATCGATATTGAAATTATTGAAACAACAAAATAATTTCGGTATGGGAACTTTTAAACATTTTTCTATAACTTAATTAATGGCTAAAAATTGTTACTTTAAAGTTTCAAAGAAATTAATCTCCACAAAAGTTAATAATTGTCAACAAAAACTTGGCACATGGCAACTTACTAAGCACTTATTTATACATTTTGAGTTCAGTATGAAAAAATAAAACTAAAATTATTCCAAACTAGAAAGGGAATTACTTCAACTATTTACTATATAAATAAATGCACGAAAAATAAAGGAAATAATTTCTGTGTGGGTTTTGAAAATGTAGTAAAAATTTAAAATAAATCTGAATCTTTTTAAGTATTGATTTGGAATCAATGTGGGTTGTCCTAAATTGTATTTCATTTACATTTCAAAACATCTTCTTAACAGTGTTAGTTGATTAAAAAACTTAATACTAATATTTCAGTCCATAAAACCATATTCAAACATGTGGTGCTACAATGCACACAAGCATATTCTACTGCCAAACAATACAACTACTACTGCAAAACTTCATGTGACATAATGATTACTGGATGACCACCCTTTTCAAAGCAGAAATAAAATGGGGTTTACTAGTTATTTATATTATATTGTGTACTTGGAAGGTAAAAGTTTTTCCAATTTTTGGGTTAAAGTGTAAAATTGTGTGGCCCACGTTCGTGAGCCAGAATTACGGTCGCCAAACAACTTAATACAAATGCATTACTACTAGTAACTTGTACTAATTTTTATTTTCTCATTAACATTTATTTATTTTCATTGGAAAAATCCACTTCCATATTTTCGTAACACCTATCGCTAAATTTGGCCAATTATCCTGTATTTTGGTTGCTACAAATTAACTTTGCCAAGCCCTCACCCTCTACTCAACTTACTTCAACCCCGAGTTGGGTTTTATAAGAATATTTGCTTACAGTTGTTTTGATTTTGATCCTGAATAAATCAAACAATTGACTAATGAACCAAATAAATGCATTAAATTAATAGCACTGATAGCACTGATAATCTGCCAATATAAAGAGTAAACATTTATCACATAGCTAAATTGGCTGTGTCAATCATATAGAGTGTATTTATGAAATTATACCAGCATATTAAACTTGGAATTAAACAAGTCACGTACTTTTCGATTTATAAACAAGAAAAAAATCAGAAATAACAACAAAAGGGTATACTCATTTTAGCTACTCATGTGTTCCTCCGCGTGTATGGTAGATACGAGAAATATAGTTCGGTAGATTTAAGAGAACTAGAAAGTTGCTGGTGATCCCCAAATTTTTAAATATCTAGCCAGAAGTGTAAACAGCTTCTGTAATCCCTGAATATCTTTTAATTTTTCACAGGGGGTGTTTTTAGAGGGGGTTTTGAGTACATGTACTGTATCCAAATTCAAGAAGGCGTGCGTTCAAATCTGACACGAATATACTCATTTTAGTGAGAATGTACGGGATTTCATTTTTGAGTAAGTCTTTTTCTCCGTGTACTCTATATACTGGCTCTGCTCTAATCAAAATTCGGATCAACTCTCCACCAATTGGAAACTTTGAAATTTCTTTTAAATAACAAACCACTCCCCATCCTCCTTCCTCAAACAATAAGCAAACCTCAAGGAATTGCAATTAGAAGAGCTTGGAGAAAATCTTTTGAAGCTCTTATAAATTTCCAAAACCAAAACTAAACAACTTAATTTAAAACTCCCTCTCCGAAATTAAAGCTAAAATTCATACCAGAAATCGTGTTCAGGGGGTACACAAGCGGCATTACAAAAGAGATCCTGCAGTGTGAAATCAGATTCCAGGTGCTTACTCCAGTCATTGAGGTTACGAAAGACATTGAACACTTTTCCCAATCTCGTTGGGAATCTCACGTGCGGCACTTGCATGGGAACGCGCTCTTTGGAGGAAAACCTCCCTATTCAAAACACCTCAAAACATTCCCCTAAAAGGGGCGCCAGCGGTGTAATCACCTGGAGGCCGAGTGATTGCCAGCAGCTGAAAAGCAGTTCGAACCCAACCACTGGAGAAGCTGAAAACGAACGTTTTACAGCTCATACACCAAAGGAAAATTAAAATTACCTGGACAGCTCCTACCTGTCTAGACCTGGAAAAAAGCAACTCCAGGGGAAGTACAGGAATTATATTAAAAGTTTAAGATCAATAAATCTCCTGGATTGGATTTAATTACAAATCGCATCCTTAAAATCCTCCCCTCATTCGTTCCATTTTTACATTTGTCCGTACTGTTCCGTCTGTGTGTGGAGACTGTCATTTCCTAGAATTAAGAGAACTGCCGGTAAGTGGTCCCCATTTTAAAACCTAATTCTGATGATACTCAACCTCAAAATTACCGTCCAATCTCCTTTACTGTTAGCTTCAAGCATAATACCAGGGTAATTTCTTTTTGAATCGCCTGAATCAGCACTGCGCCAGGAATATTATTGATACAGTGAAAGCGTATTTTTATTTTAGTACTCCTGACCAACTCAGTTACTAAAGGTTTACTGGGCTGGGTTCTTCAAGCTTTTCCAACTCCAAACCCAGACTACAGGTATGCTGCGTGGACGCCGTAGCCAGGCAGAAATTTGGCATGATGGCTTGATATCCAAGATGATGCGACTTGGGTTTCGGAACAATAATCAAATTATGCGCTCCTAAAGTTGCATGGTGGAATTAAGAAGTGTCGAAACAATTCTATCCATAAATTAGAATTCTCGGTGGGAACAGATCTGTTGGGGACCCAGCTCGCTTTTATACATCAACGACATTCTGGGCTGCCGAGGGGATCCACTTAGCGATGTACGCGAGGACGACATTGCCATATTTTTACCCAAAACATTTTACTCTTCCGCAATATCATTGAGCGGCTTCAAAGTATGTCATTCGTCTAAACCTGGCTTAACGACTGGAAAATAAAGGTTAATGCATCTAAAAGCGCAGCCTCCCTCCTTTTACGAAAGCTGGTGCATGGGAAACCCCTCCCGCATGTCAGCATTTTTAAGTAAAGCCTGTCCCTGGGTTACTGAATATAAGTACTTGGGTTTTAATACTTGATACTAAATTAAACTTTGCTAGCAGCACATCCGTTCCGTCCACCAAAAGGCGGCTGGAATGAAACACTCCTAAATCGCTTGATTTCTCCAAGAGCAAGCTCGCATTGTTAAGGCGCAAGGTTCTATTATACAAAATATTTGAATTTCCTTCTTCCCATCATATTTGTACACTTCTCCCATCTGAGCAGGGGCGGCAGTTTACTCACCTGAAGCGAATTGCACACTTTTCAAAACATTCAACTTCAAAATGCGAAACGCCGACTTTTGCAGGTTTGTCAGGAACGGAGAAGTCTTGCATAAAGATCTTAATGTTCCGCCGCTATGATTTCATCAAAACAATCAGGAAATTTCTTCAACCGGTTACCACAGATTTTCAAATGAATCTATCAGGGAAATCCCGGCTTACATTAATTCTATTCTACAATCTTCACAGGGCCTAAAACCAGTTCCTTATCCACTCGTATCAACACTTCCCAGCTCTGAAAAGGATGAGAATGTCTTGATACAGTGTAGAATATTATGAACTTTATTGTTACACTAGTTGTCTTCTTTGCAAGACTTCACTCACTCTAATTATTCCCCTCACGCGCCATACAAAGGTTTTTGATCTAAATTTAGTGGCCAGCAACTTCACCCCTCATGATCTTATTTCAAACTCCTCTCTGCCTTTTTCGCCTTTTTCTTCCAAGTGGTTATTTAAAACTTCCTTTCAGCGAACCGCACGCGGTCTCTAAGAGGTGGCGATGTAGCGGACTTAAAATATTTCTCTTATAATCTTATTCTATTGAAATGCCATCCACTTCTCCTCGCGTTCCATTAAAGTGGCAGACGGTTTGAAAGACTTGAAGACTTTGCTGTCATGGAGATGTGACGTCTTCTCTTCGTTTTCCTATGAAGAGAAACAGAAAACTAAATCAACACAAGAGGAGAGTGGTTTCCCTACTTACCCTCCACCAGCGTTATTGCGCATTTAATAATGGACTGCTATTTTATATGTAACTAACGGTAGTTTCTCTGTTCAATTTATTATGATGAGTGGATATAGAGCTATCTCTAGGTTCCCACGTAAATGTATAGCATTTACCATTGCCAGCTACATTCTCCTTACTTCTAATAGTACATGGGTCCAGTGAAACGTTTTAGGACTTACTACTATTTTTCTTTATTTATATTACTGGAGTTGCCTGTTTCTTTAATTTTAAAGTGACTTTCTAATTCATAAGTGCACAAAATATATCTTTCAATTTAAAATCAAAATATTTAGGCTTACGCGACACGTGCTTTAGTTTTTTAACCTTTTCTCAGTATCCTTATTTAACATTCTCTAACGAATTCTTCTTCATAATTTTGGGCTATTTATAATAAGATTCTTAAGGTCTATAATTTTTTAAATCGTTAGTTACTTTTCACCTAATTGTTTTATAATATATCTTAGTTTGCTCATCCGACCTTTTCTAAATAAATGCATTTTCAGCCAAGAAGTTTTTTACAATAAAATATTTCAACTCCACAATTAAAATGAAATATCACTTATACATACTGAAAACAACAATAGAATTGTAAAAATTCCAAAATTCATTATCAAGGTAAAAAATAACAGCAAATGTATGCATATACTTAGTATTTAATAGCAAACTCAATACGTATTTGATAACCTAATAATGACGCTGACACATACACACTATTTATAGATATAAAATACTTTGTCAAACTAGAGGTTTGTGAAAAAAAACTAATTTTCATAAAAGCAATAAATTACGAAGTATCAAAAACCGTTTCAAAACTGCAAACTTTTTAAATTTTCATATTTTACAAAATAACTTCATACATCAGTAAATATTGTATTTTGTGGCTACTTATGTAGAAATCTTTCACCAAATTTTTATGTGAAACCTTTCTCCAAAGTAACTCTTGCACCAATTTTTTTAAAAAAAACAAACACCGGAAATGCAATGATCAATACCACGGTATTCAGATAATCGTACTAGATGCATAAAAAAATATATATGCTTCCCTTTAAAACCATTTCCATATATCACAGGATGTGTCTCATACAAAATTAAAATATATATATATCTATATTAAAATAGAAAATTGCTTCCCTAAATTATATGCTATAAATAGAGGGCAATTTACAGCACAGTACAAGCAATTAGAAATCTCAATACACCAGAATATATATCTCTTATATATATATATATGTATATCTGGATTTGAAGTCACCAAAATTTAAGACTTTAAGCAAAATGCACACACCTGATGTGATTTAGAATAATTTAGCCAGATAGAAAAGAAATCTACCTGACATATATTTTTTGTAGATCCACACACTACGTAGTTGCAGGAGAAGTTTTGGCAGAAAAAGAAAAAAGCATGAGAGACGCTTTTTTCGTTTCCGGAGTGCTTCTAAGACTAGATTGATCTGATTTCTTTCCTCTTGCAGAATTCTTTTATTTGATGGGTGACGTTTTTTCTTAAAACAGGATAGTCCACCAATACTTTTCATGACCAGAATTTGAATTTTATCCGAGGAAGCACGCTGTTTTAGAACCAGGGTGATCCAAATACTTTTTCGATGGCCGGGGTGGCGCATTTTTAAGACGGGTATAGTCTATCCTTTTCTATGAGCAGAAATTTCTTACGTGCCGAGACGGCTCGTTGATCTGAATGGCGTGATTTTTTTCTGTCCTACTCAATCTTAATTCATCGATTACCTGCTTAAAAGTACATTAGAGTATTTATTTATTTCCGTCAATTGCCTCCATTAAATGACTGTAGCGCACTTGTGTGTGAGTACGAAATCTCTACAGTCAGGCTAACTAAAGATATACATATATATACATTTATTTACACAAGAACATCTAAAAAACCATCTTACATGCTACAGAGCACGTTTTGCCTTCTCAACTGACCCGGAACCCACAAAACCGGTCCTCTCACTGTGTCCCTCTCTAGAAGGGGAGTCATTCCCGGGATGCAGGGGAAAAACATTTTGGGCGGCGCTACCCTTGTGTATATATATATCTCGGAGCAATACGCCATCACTCTCCGACTACGACATGTTGTTGCCACATAATAATCGTTATACTATACTTTGTTTTTGTAACACTTATGTCAAAGAAATATTTTTTCCTTATACACATTGTTCTGAATGGCATTAAAATGTTTTATTTATGGTGTGAGCTTTTCTTGCTTAAATTTAGGAAGTTTGGACATCAAATCTATTTGATAGGTCGATAAGTCGTTACCTCTCTATTAATATGACCGCGGCCCAGCCAGGTGAATATAGAGTATCGGATTGTGGCTTTCCTTGTCCCGAGTTCGAGCCCAGTACCACTAAAGACCCACCATTGAAGTGGCGATGCACGTTAAATCTGTTGAGAGCTGAAACGTCCCTCCCGTTGGTGGTGTGGAGGGAAGGGGTTATATTAGCACCTAGCGACAATTTAGCGGACTGTAATAAATTATAATCTAAGACTAAAGGTATCGGTTTCGAATTCCAGTCTGTTGAAAGAAAATTGATTCCAATGAAAAGTCCAAGTTCAATTTTTTGATATTTGGATATATTTCAATGCTGAAGAATATATATTTCAATATGAATAGAATAGTTCAAGGTTATAGCATTGTTCACAAGTAAAAATTTCGACACAAGAATATTTCACAAGAGAATGTTTCACTATAGTATGTTTACATCTTAAGAAAGATATAGCACTGGCTGTTTTCCAAGACCACTTCTAAATGGAAGCGGCTCATTTCCAAAAGCGCTACCTAACGGCTTTTACTATTCAACATACCGCCCCCCTTAAACCTCAGAACGGTTTAAAAAAAGGGGAGGTTATAAAATATACATCAATGAAATACAGATAATAATAGGGTAAAAAAAAGAATAAAAAAATTAAATTAAAGTTCAAATTTCTTGGATTAGGTAAAAAATAAAAATCTTGTTTACATTTCTAGTTAATTGTCCGTATTTGGTATTTACACTCACAACACGTACCTTTTGGTCAGGTCCGAAAAATAGTTTATTAATTCGGCCAAGAGTCCAGTTTAATAAGGCAGTTTGTTCTTTTCTCGAAATAACCTATCTCCTAATTGAAGATTTGGTTTAGTTCACCCTTCGACCTGGTTGAAGTCTATGTAAATACTCGGGGGGGATCCCAAAATACATAGTCTTGAATCAGGCCACTTCAGAAAGACCTACGACCTTAGGGGGCAAGATGGTTTGAAACTGATGAAAGGACCTCCAAACGAGGGGCCTTTTGCTTGGTGGCGGGTCGGGAGGTTTTAGATTCTTGAGTTAAAAGCTCTATCCTTTTTCAATGGGGGAGAATACTCTTTAAAATTGAAAACAGAGTTGGTTGCCTTTTAGTAAAATTTTTTGGCCCTTGATGGCTGCTCACAAATAAAGGGGGAGATATGGAGGAATGAAAGACCACTCAAATTTCCCTTTTAGAGAAAAAAAGTTTGTACTTTTCGTGACAAACTCCACGAGCTTTTCAGATGACTTGAAGCGCCTTTAAAATGGGCCATTATCCGAGATGATTTTTTGGGCAAGACCCTGCAAGAAACGACGTAAAGCAGCAAAAAGCAGCTCGATAAATCCGAAAAATTCAAAAAGCAGCCTTATAGCAACAAAGAAAGGGCAAAGTAGAAAATTTTTTCCCCCTTCTTTTTGGAAATTTTTTTGGTCAATGGGCCAGCAAATCCCCCGCCAGTACTCTGAATGGACAATTTAAAAATCATGGGTGGTAAAACACCCCTTGGGGGCGGTGGACCTTTGAAATTAATTTTTTAAATTGTTAGCTTTTAGCTGGAATTGGAATCAATATAGTAAATGATCTATATATTTCAAATTTAAATATATTTTTTAAAAAATATATTTGTTTTTTTAAAAAAAATTTAATTGTTAAACTTTTAAAATGCCTTGCGCATCAATTTTTAAGATAAGTACATATTTTTGTTTTATATATATTTTGAACTATAACTAAAATATATTTTTATGGATTTTAAATTCAGAATAAAATTTGATGAAAAAGATAAATTTTTCTTTACTATATAAAATATTTCACCAATTATCACATGTTAAAGGGTATTCAAAACAACGTAAAATATGATCCGTTAAATTTTTTTGAAAACTAATGCAAAATTTGTGAATTACATTATCTTTTCATAACTTTTTAAAAAATTTCTATGAGATACGACATGATATGAAACGCAAGGAGCATTTTACGTAAAAAGGGAAAAATAAAAATTTATGAACTGAGAAAAATGCATTTAAACATTTATTTGAGTAAAATAAAAAATAAAGCAAATTTACATAATTACTTACCTTTATATGAAAATCAAACATATAAGAGTTTAAATTATAGAAAAAATCTAAAAATATTTAAATAATTTATTATATTTAGTTATATATTCAATAATTCAAGTAACATGCATCCGCAAAGCTGATACTTATACAAAAAATATAGCGTGCAAAACATTCACTTAAAATTGACCAGCACAAGACAATCCTTCAGATTTTATTTTTTTTGTTTTTATTTTTATTTGTGGAGATTTTACGCTTCATAGTTCTTTATTTTTGCTGTTTAAAAAGTTTTATTTCTGCTTTGTTTAATCGACGCTCATCTCTTACTTCACTGATTTGCATCGAGGGTAATGAAGCATTCTGATGTACATGTTTAAAGGGTGAAACAGAGATCCAAAATTGAATTCACTAACTGCTGTTACAACAGATATTTCCAGCTTTTCTTTGATTGGAAACTTTCTTTTGGGCAGTGACTAGATAACACTGTGCAAACTTTCATTTGCATTTTTGACTCCTACCTGAAGTACACCGAGACAATATCTCGTTGCTTGCTAATCACTGATACACAGGAAGATCTTGCAACAACCTCCTCAGTTAATTTTGTCTTCATAACTGAATGACTTTCAGGATTCTCCATTTGCTAAAGCTCTTTGAAAAACCAAGAAAGTTTTCCATTAGGACATTTGTTGTGTTTCGGTTTGGCGTCTGTGGAGGAACAATGATTAAGTGTGGCGTAAATAGCACTTTTCATTTTTTCGACATCTTTGCAATTGGTTTTAATGGCTTTTCTGAAAAATTAGTTTAGAACTATTGTGGTTTCTTTTGCTACCAACCTTTTGCCACCAATGCAAACACCTTGCTTCGCCACTCTTTTCACTTTGCTGCGTAAACCAGTTCCCTTTGAGGCGCTTGGAGTAATGGTTGATACATCCTTTTTAATCGGTTTACCTTTTCCATAGATGTTCAACGACATCAGATGTTGGAATGTTTTTTAATCTCCATCCGACAATATACAAGTATAACACATATTACACTCTTTTATGGATCTTTTTCCACAAAATTGCAGCAGCTTCCATTTCCATACTAGATGAGAACCTGTATGATTTATTTGACATTCAGATTTGTGACCTTCATACCAAACTGCAAAATCTGGACTATCGCCCGAAAGTTCTCTTGCTGTGGCAGTACATTCTGTACAATACTTTGATAGGATTTCGTAATCAATAACTAAACCTGTCAGTAAATCAATAACAACTCCTATCTCGTACAGTGATTTATAGCCCCGCTTTTGCCAAGATCCATCAAATGACACAGTAATGTCTAAAACACCTGTTTCCTTTTTCTCTTCATCATTTAAATCATGATGTTGCTTCCTAACTATATTTCTTGCTATTTAAGGATCTGATGTTTCATCTCACTTATTTTCTTCGGGCAAAATTTTAATGGGTTCGAAAAAGATTTTTATCCATTGCATTCATACCAGTCACTAATGCAAATAGTTCCAATCCCGCGGGCCTTTCCCAAGTCTTAAAAGGACGAAACCATTTTTGTTAATGTCAAAAAATTTTTCTTTTACCCGAGCACTGGAAAATGAGGAATTTAACACTGCCTCACAACTGAGCAAAACCAACACTAGTTTTGATGCCATACCCAACTACGTTGTTTTTTTGATATTTAAATCCTTCATATCACATTTAGGCACCACAGTCGACAGTAAATTCCCTTTCCCTATGTTTGTATCAACTAATACATAACTTGTATCATCTTTTTCATTTGCCAAATGTTCTACAGAAGTGTGTGACAGAAGAGACAGCTTTTTTCTGTTGCTGCATTCAATTCACTAGAATTTAATGTGCAAGTATTTTACTTCTGCATTATTTACATAATTAGAGGATGCATGACAAGTTGCATTAGGATCATTGTCATGAAAACTTGATGCTCCAGTTCTAATTATTGCCCCATCTTTTCTTTGCTTTTAGCAAAAGCCTGCATTTTTCGTTTTGATGGCCTTGCTTTTTTTCACATGATATCGAGAACTGATTCTGTGCATTGACAAATACTAAATTAATTTATCAAGAAAATTGTAGTCGAGTGTTCAATCCAAAATAGGAAAACTTTGAAAGAAATATTACGTCCAAAACGAATAAATATGCTATGTTATAATAAAGGGATGAAAGCGCGCTAAACGATGTAAACAAACAATACAGAAGTAGAAGTTGAAGTTTCTATTCGCATCCTTTTTCATAAAATGTGTAATGAAAAATAATAAGTGAGGCAAGCATATGCTAAAAACTAAATTCCAATAGTTCTTGTTTACGTTCAAATGACAGGTGCCACGCCCATTTAAATGTTCGATAGCGCCATGTTTAATTCATAGATCACCATAACTTTAGTAACATTCATCAAAATGAAAAATTCTTCGACAGAATCATTCTGTGAAATACATGGAATATTATTAGTATAAAAAATAAAAATCGCAATTTTGACCAAATTTTGAGATTTTGAAGGTCCACCATCCCCTTAATTGAGAAGAAGATCTCAGATTCATCTTGAAGCAAATTAGACACTTTTTGAGCGTGTAACGAACTACTGATCTACCATCGACAAACCAAAATTTTTGTTTTATCAATGACAGTGTCAGTTGTGGACCTGCATGAAGATAAGTAATGTGGTAAAAGTTTATTACCTTTCTTGTGAACTCATGATTTTTGGGCAAAAGCATAGGATGTTTTTGGTCATATGATAGACGCGTATTCCTCGAAAGTCTGCCTCCTACCCGAAGAACTCCCTCAGAATCACAAAACAGGCTCAATGGAAGTAATTTGTTATCTTTTGGTAAAGGGTTTCCTTGAACAAGACATTTAATTTCATTCGGAAATTCTACTTGAATCAAACGCACAATAGTAACAACTGCAGTATGAAGTTCAGATGATTTCAAGTAACCAAAAGTTCTTGATACTGGTGAACGACTCTTTTTTATGAATCTCAAAATCCAGGCACAGACACGAACTAACTTTGTAAAAGACGATATTCTGTCAATAAATTCTGGTAAAGGCACAATTTTGGCAATACATGTAACAACGCTTCTCTTTCAATGCATTATCCGGAAAGGAGAACGTCTCTGGGATTTTATAAGATGACATTTCATTCATGGGTTGATTTAACCAGAGAGGCCCCTGAATCCACTGATCATGAGCTAAAAGCTGAGACGGTAAGAGTCCTCTCGTACCTAGATCGGCTGGATTCTTAATTCCAGAAACATGACGCCATTCAACTGATGGAATTGTTTGAATTTTGGAAACTCTATTGGCTACAAATGGTTGCCAGCGATATGGTTCTGTTTTTAGCCAAGCTAAAGTAATTGTCGAATCCGTCCAGGCAATAGTTTTGTGAATAGATAGAGGACACTCCCTTAACACTACTTGTAATACATTACACAGCAACAACGCTGCGCACAGCTCAAGTCGAGGTAAAGATTGAGTTTTAAGCGGGGCAACTCTTGTTTTAGAAGTAAGAAGCGAGACACTGATAAACTCGGATGCAATACATTTGAGGTAAATTGCTGCTCAATATGCTCTTTCGGAGGAATCACAAAAGGCATGTATCTCAAGTTGAATATATGAAGGTAGCAAGACCCACCTCGGTATTTTCATTTTTTCGATAAGATGAAGTTCCTTTCGGAAGGCTGCCCACTGTTTATTTAAATTTTCCGGGATTGGTTCGTCCCATTCTAGATTTAATTTCCATAGCTCTTGTAAAAGGATTTTCATAAAAACGACGCATGGCGATAAAAGTCCTAGAGGATCAAACACACGAGCAATTTCAGAAAGAACTTCTCTTTTAGAATAAGCGCACTTCTGTTCTTGTAATGAAACACTTAAACTGAAGAAATCAGATTTGGGATTCCATTGTATCCCAAGGATTTTTATTTCTTCATCATTTTGCACCACTTTAAGATTTTGATTTTCGGGAACCTTCTTGATCACTGTTAGACTGCCACTTCCGAAGATTGAAACCTCCCTTTCTCATCATCTACTTTAGTTGCCAGACGAGTTCAACTGCTTCTTTTTCAGTCACGGCACCACTTAGTAAATCATCTACGTAAAAATGATGAAGAGTAGCGAATGAAGCCAAAGGATACCTTTCCCTTTCATCAAGTGCAAGTTGAGTCAAGGTTCGAGTGGAAAGATATGGCACATGAGGTCCCATACGTGACAGTGGTTAACCTATATTCCTTCACTGGCTCCTTTGGATTATCTCTCCACAGAATTCGTTGCCAATTGGTATCTTCCGATGAGATCTTTATTTGTCGGACCATCTTTTCCAAGTCTGCACACACAGCTATTTGAAACGTTCTAAAGGAAAACAGAATTGGATACACGTCTCGTTGCACTCGGGGTCCAACCATTAGTAGGTCATTAAGAGAATGCCCTGTTGTTGATTTGGCTGATGCATCGAAGACAACCCTCAATTTTGTTGTTGTACTCGAATCTCGTAGAACCACGTGATGAGGAAGATAATATGCTTCCTTTTTAGCGTAGTCATTTTTAGGAACAAGCTCCATATGCCCTAAAGTTAAATATTCCTGCATAAAGTCTATATTGAGAATAAATCGCAGGTTTCTTGATTAGTGAATGTTCTAATGATTTGAATCTTCGAATAGCTGATTCTCTCGAATCCCCTAATTTAGATGGTCGTGAATGAAATGGTAATCGCACCACATATCGTCCATCCTCATTTCTAACATGAGTTTCTATGAAATGATCTTCACTAGTTAATAAGCTAGCTTCAGGTACTGAATCTAACTTCCAAAAGTTACTCACTAAATCGTCAGTTACTACCTGGATGCTATTAACCGCAATTGAAGAAAACATCTCTTCAGAAGGAACTTTTTCTGAGACTATCCACCCTAAATCTGAACGAACTGCAAATGGTTTATGGTCCCCAAGGGAAAGAGATTGACCCTTTAGCATTGGAAGAGCTATGTTTACACCAATGAGAATATCGATAGGACCACTCTTAAAAAAAGGTAGGATCAGCTATATATAACTTCAAATCACTAAAAGACTCAGACCAAGAAGAATCTAAACTGAAATGTGGAAGTTGACCCACAATCTTATTAACTACATATACTGAAGTTACAAAGGAAATATTAGATGTAAAATGAGGTGTAAACTTAATCACCGAAATACCATTAGTTCGAGTATTTAATGCTCCAAAACATGAAATGCGCACATGTGCTCGTTTCCTAGGCAATCCAAGTCTTTCCAAACAACTATTAGTGATTAAGCAAGCCTGACTTCCCGGGTCAAGAAGAACACGACACAACTGAGTTCCACCGAAAGAATCACAAACATTGACTAGTGCAGTACATAGAAGCACCTGAGAATTGGAATCGAACCCTGAACAAGAAGTTATACTAGGATTATTTACATTAGGAGGATTTGTGGACCTGTATCAGTATTAGTAGCATCAAACATAACTGGGTGAAACACTTGCGCTGAAGCTGAAAGTACTGAATTATTAGCATCTCTAGGAATGGAAGAATTTGGCTCACTAGGAGTCATAAAATGTAACAATGTGTGATGCGATTTCCCACATTTTCGACACTTATTAGTGCTTTTACAAGCAGACTTCCTATGAAATTGAGTCAAACAATTGAAGCAAATGTTATTCGATTTTACAAAATTCACTCTCTTTTGAACAGAAAGATTTTGAAATGCATCACATTTATTTAAATTATGATTGTTTTGACAGTAAGAACAATGCAGTTGGAAACCTGAAGCAACCAGTGTTACTTTCTTATTACTAATGTTTCTTTTAACTCCATAACCTTCAGTCATAAGTGATCTAGCATGATTCGAAAGAAATTGTAAAAGCTTGCTGAACGAAGGAATTTTTTCATTATCTAAAGACCTTTCCCACCAACCTCTTGTGGTTGAGTCTAACTTAAATTGAATGATAAACATTAGAATTATATCTGCCTGTGCCCTCGACCTTGAGATATAAAGTCTCCAATAATCGAACGCATTCCTTAGTCGAATCGACAAACTTTAGAATTTTAGCATGGGATTCACAAGTTATCGGCGAAATATTCATGTTTTTTCATTAAAGGACTCAATATTTCACGCTTATGAAAATATCTTTCCTTTAAAAGATCCCAAGCAATCTGAAAATTACCATCTGTTATTGGAAGTGATTGAACTATCTTCTGAGCATTTCCTTTTAAAACCCCTTTGAGATATTGTAATTTTTGAGCACCAGTTAAATTTTGATTATTTGTATAACGGCTGCTTGAAACAGATTCGAGAAAGTCAACCATTCATCAATAACTCCAGAAAATGTCGGAAGCGACAAAGTAGGAAGTTTAATTTCGGTTGAATCAGAATTTCTAGTATGAATTACTTCCGTACTTTTATTTGTTTTATTAGAAGCGAGACCCGTCTATCTAATAAAATTAACATTTCCTCCTATGTATCGAACAGCTCTTGTTTTTCTAAGATATAATCCTCAATTTCATTATCCCTAGCAAGGCTAAACAAATTATCAAAAATGGTTTTCAGTTCTTCCCCTATTGTATCAAACCTATTTTTTCTAATTTTGAGCTCGGAAGAATCTAATTCATTAATATCCTCTAACGTTTTATTTTTTAAATGCGTTAGTGATGATATAATGGCTTTTTTCTGGTTTAAGCACGCTTTAACTTTCATATTTAAATTTTGAACAAATTACTGATCAGAAGAATTCCACTTATATAGCTATTTAATTCAAATTAAAATAAGTAACACAAGTGCTTTTCACATTCGGAATCCAATCACATTGATTTTCACTACTCAAAGGCAAAAAAAAACAGTATGACGTCTATCGCGTCTTTCTGCTAACATAACTCCTATGTTCTTTGACGGCCACGATTAATGGCAAAACTTTTCCAACCCAATACCAAGAAGATAAACAAAGATAATATGTAAATTAGATATACTATAAAAGGATAGAAGCTTTGATGATAGCATATAGCGTGGCAAGCTTAGATATAGCGCGGCAAGCTTAGAGAGAGAGTTTAAGGTGGAATCATTCTGATCAATAGCGCGGCAAGCTTAGAGATAGTAGTGTGGAATTATTCTGATCGATAGCGTGACAAAGCTTAGTGTGAAATCTTACAGATCAAGAGTTAGCAGTCCGATAGTTTTGGAAAGAATAGAAGCCTAAGATAAAGAAGTTGGAATCATCTTATATAAAGTTTATAGATATCATTATCTAGGTAAAGGAAGGAGAACTGAAAAAGGTAATATTAGATATAAGTAATTAGATGGATAGGATTATATGATAATTGAGATAAAGGATCTAGTTGCGTGATCTGACTTGAATACGTGGTTTAATTTGGCATTGACTCTCATTTTAATTAAAATTGTCAAATTAGAATTTAAGTAATTTTAAGTTATTCTTAATAAAAGTTGTATTAAATATTATGTCTCATCATTTTGATAATCCCACACCTCTAGCTTACGCGGAACCGGCAGACATGGTCATCACAGATGGCTATGTCGCAATCACTGAACGTATTTAATTCTGGTTAGGTAATGTAGGTGGAAGTACGGTTCTACCTGAAATGTACTTTTCAGGGTCGGAGAAAAATTGCAGAGTTTATAGAGTGTATAGATAACAACATACAGTTACTTGAAATCCCAAGTAATCTGTCATGTGCTTTAAAAAGTCATCTCAGGGAAGGGCTCAAGATTGGTATTCGATATTTGGTTCGTTGTTGGTGCAAAATACAGCCACGGATTTTGCGCAGCTCAAAAGCTAATTAGCGAAGGCTTTTCCCGCGGGCAAAAATAAGAAAGAACTACAGTCGGAGTTTTATGCATCCCAGCAGGGAAGAAATCCCGGATCCTACTGATTTTGTTTATAGATTACTAAAATAGAGAAGTTTAGAATTAGAATGTCCCAAGCAGACTTAGTGGATCATATTTTAGTTCGACTCGAACGGCAGGTACAAAAACTATGTGGAGGTGCGCAATCCACAAAACACGATACAACTTTTAGAAGTCTTGGCTAAATTCGAAGAGGATATTCTTGCAAATTACAAAGGGGTTATCAGAACGATAATATAGAAAGCGAGGTCAAAATGCGCATAGGATGCCTAATTTTGAAGCTAATGGTAGAAACTGGGGGAATTCTGGGAAAAAAGGCGTAGACCAAATAACAGTAGAAATGAGTCTTACGAGAATATCCGTCAAAATAATAGAGGGGTTTGAGAGGAATAGGTTTCATAATAATGATCAAAAAATTCAGCAAAGGGGTTACCATTTCGAAATGAGCGAAATGATAATTTTAATAGAGGGACCGTAGGGAAAAAAGGGTTCGGTGAAAATTTCAATCGAGGGGGATAGGACCAAAGGGACGATTAAATATTGTAAAGGTTAATGATCAACCTCAAGGGATGTCGACAAGAGAGACAATTAGACTTTCTCCGATATGTATATCACCCGTAGAACTTCCACGTTCCTATTTTATTAAATAACACATTTTTGAAAGCGCTATGGGACACCGGAGCAGATAAATCATTTATATCGGAAGAAGTATATAGAAAATATTTTTCTATAAGCAAATTAAAAAATCGCGAGCCCAGGTAATAACAGCACAGGGTGCTAAATGCCAAAACAGGGGATTGTAGAATTGAGTATTCGGATCAGACAATTCGAAAGGAATTGGTCATTTCATGTGCTGAAAGATTTAGAATACCCATGTATTCTGGGTATCGATTTCATAAGTGGGTCAAAAATCGTATTAGATTTTGATCAGAAATCGTTGAAAATTAAAAATTCACTGGTTGAAGATAATAAGGTAAATAAAGGGAATTTACACGTTAATGGGTCAGAAATGAAGTTAAACATGGTGGCTACAGTTTTACCGAAAAGCAGGGGAAAAAATATAATTGGTGATAAAATTAATTGTGCCATAATCAAAGATTTGGTACTTACTTCGCGAACAATTAATAAATGAACAGAAAAATTTGAAGAATTAGGTCATATATATAGATATTTAGAAAACCCGGAAGATAACTCGGTTAATGCAACGATATGTGAGAATTGGTCCCACGATTTCCGTTTAATTGAAGGATTGTTATTTTATGCGAAACACGCAACGTCATTAGGTGAAATGCGTGTATACATTCCAAAATCTTTAAGGAATGAAATAATGAGAGAATTTCATGACAAGCCAATCGCTGGACACTTAGGCAGATTTAAAACGTATCATAAAATTCGGGACGTTTATTTATTTCCGTACATGAGAAAATTCATTGATCAATATGTCTCTACATGCCATATGTGCCAAGTTAATAACTATAAAAACGCGTTACCAGCTGGTCGATTAAATCCCAAATTTTATCGAATTATCCGAATGAGATAGTGACGTTAGATTTGTTAGGCCCGTATCCATATCGAGAATAAGACGTAACCGCTATATTTTAGTAATAACCGATCATTTCAGCAAATGGGCTGAAATTATACCTCTTAAAAAGGCCTCATCTCGTATAATAGCGGATATTTTTTTGATAACTATATATCGCGTTATGGAGCTCCAAAAAAATTAATAAGTGATAATGGTCCCCAATTTATATCCGAGATTTTTGAGCACTTAAGTGAAAGATTAGGCATAAGGCATGTGAAGACTGTTGCATATCGACCACAAGCAAAATCGGACTGAAAGAGTTAATCGAGATATAGTGCAAATGATTGCAAATTATGTTAATGATCAACACGATACTTGGGATCAATTCTTACGTGAGTTTGCTTACGCTATTCGTACGGCGGTGAATGAAACAACGGGAAAAACACCGGCTGAATTATTTTAGGTCGAAAATTGATTACATCATTTCAAAAACTAGTTATGATATCGGAAAATTCAAAATTCAAGATATACAGAAAAGCTTTAAAGAAGCTAGACTAAGTACGAAAATTAAACAGGAAAGGTGGGAAAAATATTATAATAGACGTAGAAAAGACATAAAAATAAAGGTAAATGATTGGTCTTATTAGAAACACACCCTGTAAGTTCAGCAGCTAACAGAGTATGTGCTAAATTTAAACAAAAAATTTGAGGGACCTTATAGAGTCTTAGAAGTTAAGAATGATAATAATATTGTAATATGGAAATCAGGAAAAAGATTAACAGTTAACGTAGATCAAATAAGAATATATCGTCATAGGAAATGTGACGAGGTCGAATTAGGAACAGGTATCCCAAATAGTATAAGATCAAGTCAGGAACTCGTACTTCGGAAAAAGTACATCAAGGATTAAATGAGTCACAATATGGGAAAGAAAAATCTGCGGTAAAAACGTAGGTTAGAGGTAAAAGGGATTGGTAACCAATCAAATCAATATAAAAATACAGAGAGGACCCATAAAACAAATCACTGGTCAGATCACTACCTAGTTCAGTTGAGAATGAAAATAAAAACAAAGGTTTAGATATAATAGGGGTATTAAAAGATCAGGTGTGTCGGGGGCAAGTGGACCACAAAGAAAGTGGCAAAGAAAGGGGAATAATAATAATAATAAAAGACAAATGTCATCCAGTACTATTTCCAAAAGCAGGAAAAAGAATAGAAGAGAATGCACAGAAGTTCCAAAGGAAGTAAGATACAGCTTAAGACCACGACGGAGAACAGAAGAACCCCGACCAGCCAAGGACACAGTTGGGAAGTCAAGGAAAGGACGACAAGGAGATTACAAGCCTTACAACAAGAAATTCCAGTACAACCGAGGAAAGAAGAGTGATGACACCTCATCGTTGAACGTGAATGTGGGAGAAAACATATAAAAATCAGGTTGTATTGTTTCATTTTTTTATGATCTTCCAACAAGTGGTCGGAAGAATTATTGCAAGAAGGAAGTCTCGGGCGGTGCTTAAAAGTTATAAGCCAAGTCAAACACTACAATGAGTGTTTATTTAATTTTGGAACTTTTTGACTTGTTAAAATTTTTTTCTGAAGAAAACATTTGTAATCACACATTTGTTTGCTTCGATGTATGACTTCGTGAGATGCGAAAATTCCTTTGGTTATTTGTTATAATAGTTTATTGAAAAATGTTTGTAACTGTATAATATGTGTATATATATATGTTGTTGTATTGTTAAGTATTATGAGGCATCTGGTTCGGGGAAACGCGGCGTAGTCAGGGCACTAACAATAATAATAACGGCGCTGCGCGGCTCATTGGGAGTTTTTGTTGAAACCAGATGTGGGGAATGGAGATGAAAATTTATTGTGATATATAAATAATATATAATTGTGAAATTGTTTAAAATTTTAGGGAAAAATAGAGACTCAAACAGTTTTCATTTCAGGAGACTGACCCTGAAAATCTTGAAAAGTATACGAATTATAGTTCAACAAGAAGGGAAGCGAAAGTTCAGCTCCATATGAGTGTTTAGATTGGGTCTACCCAGAATATTTGTTTTTAGAAATTTAAGTGTATAAATATTTTAAAAAATTGATGTTAAAAGTGAGATGGGCATAAATTAAACAGTAATTATTAATGTTGGCCTAGTTATTGGAGTAAAATTTATTGTCACGAGTTTAAATTTAAATTGAATATTAAAATTTAATTCTAAGATGAGTAATGAAAAATTAAAGTCAAGATAAATTTTGGAAATTATAAAAGTTAAAATTTAAGATTAAAATTGCAAAAGAAAATTAAAGTCAAGATAAATTGGAAATTATAAAAGTTAAAATGAGGATTTAAGATTAAAATTGTAATGAAAATTAAAGTCAAGATAAATATTGAAATTATAAAAGTTAAAATGAGGATTTAAAATTAAAATTTAAATAAAACTCAGAAAGCGAAAATTTAGAAATAGAGTTTAGACACGTAATTTATTAAGGGCATTGAGAACCCTTATAAATCACGTTTTTTCTTCTTGGAGGGGGTTGTGACGTCTATCGCGTCTTTCTGCTAACATAACTCCTATGTTCTTTGACGGCCACGATTAATGGCAAAACTTTTCCAACCCAATACCAAGAAGATAAACAAAGAAAAATATGTAAATTAGATATACTATAAAAAGGATAGAAGCTTTGATGATAGCATATAGCGTGGCAAAGCTGATATAGCGCGGCAAGCTTAGAGAGAGTTTAAGGTGGAATCATTCTGATCAATAGCGCGGCAAGCTTAGAGATAGTAGTGTGGAATTATTCTGATCGATAGCGTGACAAAGCTTAGTGTGAAATCTTACAGATCAAGAGTTAGCAGTCCGATAGTTTTGGAAAGAATAGAAGCCTAAGATAAAGAAGTTGGAATCATCTTATATAAAGTTTATAGATATCATTATCTAGGTAAAGGAAGGAGAACTGAAAAAGGTAATATTAGATATAAGTAATTAGATGGATAGGATTATTAATGATAATTGAGATAAAGGATCTAGTTGCGTGATCTGACTTGAATACGTGGTTTAATTTGGGCATTGACTCTCACTTTAATTAAAATTGTCAAATTAGAATTTAAGTAATATAAGTTATTCTTAATAAAAGTTGTATTAAGAATTATTATGTCTCATCATTTTGATAATCCCACACCTCTAGCTTACGCGGAACCGGCACGACATGGTCATCACAGGATGGCTATGTCGCAACAGAAAGAACATTAAATAAATCTTCACAGAAATAAATCACATTCAAAAGTGTACTATAGCAAACGCACACACAAAAAGCATTCAAATAATATGTTTACAAAATGAACTGACTCACCCGACCTAACTATCCGAGAAAGCTCCCAAAAGAAACCAACGGAGTAATCCACTCATCGAAAGAAACGTCGAATGTAGGTCACACACAAGTAACTCCTTAACAAAACGAAAACACAAATTTTGAATTCAACAACTCGATAAAAACCTTTAAATGCTTAGATACTCCGGCTCAACGGACCATTAATTATGTATATTAGCACTAGTGACGAATTTAGCGGACTGTAATAAATTGTAATCTAAGACTAAAGGTATTTATTTCGAATTCCAGTCTGTTGAAAGAAAATTGATTCAATGAAAAGTCCAAGTTCAATTTGATATTATTGGATATATTTCAATGCTGAAGGATATTTCAATATGAATAGAATAGTTCGCAAGTAAGAATTTCGACACAAGAATATTTCACAAGAGAATATTTCACTATTGATTGATTGATTGATTGAAAGGTTGAAGGGGATATAGAGCAACATAGGCTATGATCCCTCAAAAAAGAAGAAAAAGTATGAAAAAGCTTAATAGATTAGTAAATACTAAAATATTTCATTCCCTTTAAAAAGATTCTGAAAGTTGATTTGTTATACATTGCTTTTTCCAAAACATCTCTAAACGTAATAGTGGAATGTGGATCAATATGAAGAATAGACCAGTTGTTTCGATGTCTAGTATATCTGCTACAGTTTAGTACAGTGTTTCTCAAACTATGGGCGCGCCCTGGGGACGCGATAACTCTCAAGGGGGCGCGAGCATATCGAAAATAAAAGGTTAAAAAAATTAATTTACTGGAATGAAAAAAAAACAAAATACTTTCTGATATATTAAAAAAATACAGATTTACATTGATATGATTTATATATATCATCTGGTGAAAAAAGGTCAAAAATAAAAGATTCTACTTTGAACGCTCATTAGCTATCTTTGATCCTATAACCAAATAAAAAATATTTTGTTTGCTTTGCTCCTACGATGAGAGATTTTTTCATTACGTTTCTTTTAACTTAAAATATTACTTTTGCTGGCTTTCGAACTTACTGGTATGGATACCTGCATCCCTTTTTTTAGGGAAGTTGTAAATTATATAATTCTGTTGCGCTTTTTTTCACAATGTGAAAGAGTTTTTTGATACATGGATAAGCATACTGAGCACTTTGAAGGATTAATTGGCCAAGATTTATTTTTATGAGTATACTGAAACATATAATGCAAAAATCGTTAATTCTGGGAAAACTGTTTATTTGCTACCAATGTGACCTTGACAGAGAATCCTCTAGTATGACAGTCTTAATGGGAGCTAAAATGAATTGATAACATATCTCCTTTTTTTGGAGTGGCAAACGTTTTTTTAGAATCTTAAGGCACTTGTTTAGACCGAGTTCCCGGCACGACCACTATTTTTCAAAAATATTTTCTTGAACATGCTGCATTTTCCCTATGAATAACTTAGTGGTTTTAATTGTGATGTTGTACGACTGATTATGGTTTTATAAATGCAAATGAGCAGAATCTAAAAAAATTGGGCATCTGTGATCTTTTGAAAGGAAATTGAAGCTGATCAAAAAAAGGGAAACACTTGCTGAAATAATGCATATTAATCATGTTAGCGAAAGTAAATTTGAGAAAAGCAATAAACATGAAACGAAAGGAAAATTTTCAATAGCTACATTAAGAACTTTATCAAGAAAATATAAAGCCATAACTGTACCGCAAATGCACTTCACCCTCTCAAAAAGACACAAGCAAGAAAAAGGGGTTCAACAGGATATTTGTCGATCATCAAAGGATATTAAAATTACAAAAACGAGAACAAAATGTGACAGTTTTGCTTGCAAATAGCTTTCCTGTAATGTTAGCCAAAAGTGTCTGTGATTTGTGTCCTTTATTAAGGTCACGCACATTTGGAACAATTTAGTTCAGTTTTATTGGATATTTTCTCAAATTATGAAAGACAAATAGAAAAATCCTTGAAATAGGTAAGTATATTTTCTCTTAGTTAAATTATTCACTGAAATTTGTGATTTTATCATGTATATTGAAAATAATTATAAAAAAAGAATTGGGGTGCATCACTCCCCGTGACCATTAACGTTAGTATAGAGTGCAAAACCTGATCCGGGCTTTCTCGCTTTAAATATTAAAAAATAACACAATTGTTATTCATTAGAATTTTATATTCTTTTTATTACTTAACATTTATTCTAAATGCTAATTCTGTGAGGCTTAAAATTACAGTTCATTCAAAACCGTTTATAATATGAGTATTTATTTCAATAAATCATTTTACATTTTGTATACATTGTCATGCACTTGGTTTTACTCTCCTTACAATTAAGCTATTATATCAAGAATAATATATTATCATTTTTTAAAAAAATAAACTCGTGTTAAGAGTGGGTACTTCAGCCAGTATAAGAACAAGTTTAATAATTATCAGTGACTTCCATGGGCTTGTCTTGCAGAGCAAAGTTTTCAAAGGAAGGCTAAAATTAGAAATTGACACTCAGAGTTATTTTTGATATTTAGCTCAGATCTATATTTTGTCTTCAAAGTAGCAATCGCAGAAAATCCGGATTCACAAAGGTATGCTGTTAAAAATGGTAATAGTATACGAAATGCTTTTGTTTTCAGTGCAGAAAATTCAGCATCCCCCTCTATTCAGAATTCAAAGAGTGATTTATTACAAAATTGCCCTTTTTAGTTTCGTCACTGGATGTGAAATCTATGAATATCTCTTTTTCGGCAGTTGAGAGCCCTTCTGAAGTATTTTAAAATGGATCCCTAACCCATTCGTAACTTGCAATCAATTTGCCCTCGTCTGTGTACTTGTTGATGCTTTTTTTTCGTCGAATGCTAAATGTGAAAAAATATCTATGTTTTTGGTTTTAATCCACTGCCGAAAATATTTTTAATACCGTAAATTATAATTAACGCATGAATTAGGAAATGTACATTCAAGAGTGATTCTTACCCTAAATCGTTTCCCGGCCAAAAAAACCCATTTTTTCCCTTTTGGGGGGAACTACATGAACGTTCGCGGGATGTTTAAATGTAATGGTTTATGAAAAAGGCAAAACATAGTTTTGGGGCTATTTTTAAAATTTTAATTTTTTTGTACTTTTAAAATGAATTTGAAGGAAATAAATCTTTAATTAAATATTATTTCTCAATCTGTTTAAATTTTAAAAAATTAGAGAAAATAAAAAAAAAATAATTAACCTATTACTTAAAAGTATATATAAAATTTACTTAAAAAATATATTATTTTTAAAAGGTAAAAAATATATAAAAATTAAATACTTATCTTTTTAATCTGAATTAAGAACAAGTTTTAATAAGTATTAGTGGATTTCCCAAATGGGCTTTTCTTGCAGAGCAAAGTTTTTCAAATTTTTTTTAGAAATTGACCCTCTGTGTTTTTTTTCTATATTTAGCTGATATCTATATTTAGTTTTCCAAAGCAGCCACCGCTTTTTTTGCAATATGTTCCAATTTAAAAATCAGAAAAAGGGGAAAAATAACATAATAATTATCCTATTACTTATTTAAATTTTTTTGCTTAAAAGTAAAATATAAAAAAATTTAATACTTTATGTTAAATTTAAAAAGGTTTTTATAATTAAGATCGTGTATTGTATCTTTAGCGTAAAAAGGACTTTATTATTGCATTCAGTAATTTATTAATGTATGGGGGCGCGATAAAATTGTGATTAAAAAGGGGGGCGCCAGTATTGAAAGTTTGAGAAACACTGGTTTAGTATAATGTGGCCCAAATCATTAATCCCTTCTTTGGGGTACACATTGCATTACCCTTTTTAAAATTTTTATGTGAAGGCCTGGAGTGATAATCATTTTACTGATGATTCGGGGTGTTTAAAAAATTTTTCCCCGATTCTCGTCCACTTTGAAAAAAATACGGGTCAATACCCAAATTTTTTCAAAATATTTGTAAGTAATTTTTTTCATTTGATTTTTAATTCTATTTCGATCTATAGTTTTATGAATGTCTTCGGGAGGAACCCGGTCAATGTAAACTTTGGGACCCCGTGACCAAAATTTTCAATTATCCGTTTGTTTTCTTTCCCAAAAATTTTTTGAATGTGGAACCCAAAGCGGGAATTAACTGATTAATGAAAAGGGGATAGCATGAAAAAATTTTATTAGCAAAGTCTATGAATTCCCTTAATGGGATTTGATAGATAATTTTAAGTGAAAGAAAAGAACAAAAGACTATCCGACAAAGAAAATTTAAATTTACTTTTAGAATCCACCGGGTCATACCCCAAAAGTTTTGACAAATAGCCAAAAGCTTCTGCGGGTAAAAGGGGGTTGTAATGGTTGATTCTGTAAGCAAATGAAGATTTTTTGATAAAAACCTGTATCGGAAATTTTAAAAGGGATTTTTTGAAGCATCGGTAGCGATAACAAAAATTTTTTGAAATTCACGTTCGATCGTTTCATCAAATAAAACTTTTAAATTTGCAGGATCGGTAGATTTTTTTTTAAAATTTAAAACTATTGATAAAATTTTTTACTTTGGAAGGCCCTGGCCCAATTAATCTGGGAATTGAAAAAATTTGATCATCATCAACATTTAAATATGCAGTAATTAATGATATTTTTTTTTTATCTTTTTCCCAAAACTTTAAAAGATTAATTGTCCCCCGGGGTTATTGTAATAAAGGGAGAAAAATCTCTATTAGAATTTGGGGTAATAAAAAAACTTTTGTTTGCCAATCTTCTAATTTTATTTGAAAAAAATTTCTTGACCAGCTAACCTTTAGTAGCACAATTTTTGGGGGGTTCTTTGGGAAGGGGAGACCAAAAAGGCTATTCGGAGGGGTTTGAATAACTTTAAAAAAGGTTTTTTTAATTGATTTTCAGACCATTTATTTATAATGTGACAAATGTAGTAAAAAACACTGCATATGCTATTATTAACTAAATTAATGAGATCTCTTGATCTCGGCCCATAAAGTTTATATCCATACCCTTCAGTGCATTGATCCTTTTCAAAAGGGTTTACTACTTAGTTGATTTTTTAATATAAAAATTTTACAGCGTTTTGAAAAAAAATCCTAATATTTAATAAAGTTTTCCAAAGGGGGAAACCCGTTTAAAAAAAATATTAGGAAAAAGTATAATTTTTTTTGTTTGATAATTCAGCTATTGTACTTTTTCTGGGCTTAAATTCAGTTTCCAAAATTTTCACCACTGGGGAAAATTTTTTTCCCGTGTATTCTGTATTTTTTTTTCAAATAACATCAAAAAGGGGTTTATGAGAGCAAAATATAAATATGTTTGGCATAAACCAGACATTCAACTTCCCCACTCTAAGGTATCAAAATATCGTTTTATAAATATATATAAAAAAAGGAGATAGGACAATTTTTTTTGGGGGAAAAATAACCCCTCCATTTTAATTGAAAAGTTCGGGAAAGTGGGAAAATTTTTGTATCCAAAATTTTCTATGTTTCCTGCTTTTTTACCAATTTGTAAGCATTTATAAATAAGACCATCCACGTAAAAAAGAATCGTATGCACTTTTAATGTCTAAAATTTTTTCCCCACAAAAATTTTTTTCTGTAATTTTGCATTCATTATTGCCTTATGTACAAGATAAGTAGCAAAATTCGTATTCCTTTTTTAAAGGAACGAAACCATAAATTTTTGGGGGTGAAATTTTTTTTTCTTTAGTTAAATAGTAAGAAATCCGATTAGTTAAAAAAATTTTCTCAAAAAATTTTTGAAAATACGAAGTCAGAGCTATTTCCGTAGGGGGAAAACATCTTTGTTTTTTTCTTTTCATGGTTTTGGAATCGGGGGGAATGATTGCATGCTTCCAAAAAATCTGGAACAATTGCATATTATCAAATAATTTTTTAAAATATCTTAAAAATTTCCCTTACGTTGATTTTGATCAAGATTTTTAAAAAAAGGGCCTAATATGATCGGCCCCAGGGTTGTTTTTTTAATTTTTTTTTGCATTATGCAATTCAAAAAAATAAAATGGTTTATTAAGGTTTTTTTCGTTGAGAAAATCCAAAAAGGGAAATGGTTTTCGATAGGCTTTTTGATGCAAAAAAATCTGCAAAAACATATTTGCTTTGCAATTTAATTTATTAAAAACCCATTATTAAGCTTTAAGAATATTAAGTTTTTGATCGGTGTCAGTAACTGTGGAAAATTTTTCGGGAAAATTAAAAACATCTTGGGATTAGAAATAGTTTTCATATTTTTTCCCAGTAAATTTTTTGGGATTTTTTAAAGTGGAATCTAAATTTGCTCGATATTGTTTTATATCTGATCCATAATTTAGGTGAAATCTCTCTAATAGCTCTCTTCCCAAAATATTTTTTTAAACTTATAAATTTATAACAAAGGGACTATTCCCCCATGGTGGGGGGAAAGGGTCTATTCGAAAAATTTTTTTTCCCCTAATATTATTAGTAATAACCCTTTGATATTTATCGGAAAGATTCTCAAAATAAACTTCTATTATTTAAAAAAAATGCGTTTCGTTCATAACAGCTTGCCAGTTTACTTTTTAAAAATTCCCCTTATTTGAATTGGGGAAACTCTTAAAAAAAATGGACTATGATCACTTTCGAAAAACTTTTTTAAAACATAACTATTGCAGTATCCCGACATGCTTGAAAAAAACATACTGTAAGATCTATTAATGATCTGTACCTGCTGAACTTCTATAAGGGGGAAAAGTCGTATTAAGAAGAACCAAATTTGAATCAGAAATCCATTCAACAAATTCATTACTATACCTTGAGATTTCGATTCGATCCCCACATCCCCGGGGGATGAAGGTTAAAAACACCAAAAAAAGAACATTGGAGCCGTTAGGGGTTCAAGAAAAATTTAAACAATATAATTTAAATCCCCCTGGGGAAATAAATATTTACAATATAAAATAAATATTTCGAACATCTATTTTTAAAATTGGGAGGACTTCTAAATCTTTTTATTTGTTGGGAAATTTATAAGGGAATCTGTTGTGCAGAAATATTTGAAGGAACAGCTATTACTAAACCACCACCTGATCTGTCTTCTCTGTCTTTTCTAAAAATGGTTTTATTTGGGAAATTTATATTATCATGAATTGATAAAAAGGTTTCTTGAAAAATCCAGATATCTGCTTCAGAAAAGGGAGGGATATTTAACCATATGAATTTATTTTTGAGGCCTCTACAATTCCATTGAATTATATTCATAAATATTAAAGAAAAAAATTTAACTAGAAAAAACTATCCTCCCTTTGAGGAAAGAAAAATAAACTAATGAAGACAATAATTAGCCCCCAAAACAAAAATTCGAAAAAAAGTATTTACAAAAACCATCATAATTCCATAATTATCCTATGTCTGTTATTGGATGTGTCACTTTCACTAGATGCACGTGTTTCATGGATTGAGGATTTGTTACCAAGAGCTTTTTTCTTTCGCAATGGGGAATGGCTTGATGTTTCACTATAGTATGTTTACATCGTAAGAAAGATACATGCACTGGCTGTTGCCACAAGACCACTTCTAAATGGAAGCGGCTCATTGCAACAGCGCTACCTAACGGCTTTTATACTATTCAACAGGGGTGCCAGCTCAGGTGTCGTCCACGTCACTTGACCATGGTTCAAAATTACGTGGTCCTTCGCCAAAAGCCCTCGTGTAGCTGAACAGTGCGACGTTAATATTCAATCAATCTCACTTATTGTTGGTGTTTTCCCAACAAATGTCAAAAGGTGCACTTTCCATTGGAAAACTATTTAGTTTTGCAAGACATTGTACTAACGAGTATACAATTATCTCATGGAACCCGGGATAGTAAACAATAACATTTTTACAATCTATTAGGTAATATATAAAAATAAAACACATTTTTTAATATCTTTTATTATATTATAATAAAAGTTTAAAAAGTAAATAAATAAATATTAACTTACAAAAAAGAATGTGTGTGAGCAATTAATTTTATAATAATGTATAGTTATGTGCAATAAAAATTTGTTCTAAGTGGTTTTTTTTAAACTATATTGAAAGATAAATCATCATTTCACGAAATTTTCCAAATAACGAACTTTTTTTCAGGTTTAGCGACGACTATAATTTAGTGAAATTTTTGTCGTATTTTCCTGCGTATCGGAAATAATAACATTAATTTGTAAAACAAGAAATAGATGTGTTTGAAAACAGACATACAAACTATTTGTGAAAAAATTGCTCTAGTGGTTATTTTCTTAGAAAAGTTACATTTTCTCGTGAAAGACTCAAATTGAAAATGATTATTCCCTGATTAGTATTCTTACATAGCAATTTGAAATACAATTTGTATCTAAGATATGAGCAGAAGGAAATTTATTACATACCTATCAAACATAAAAAAATTGAATTAAATACGCTAAGAAAAATATTCCATTTTTATTCTTAACCCTATGGGCAATGTTTATGCTACCCAAGAAAATGTAAACGTACTTGTTCATTCACTTGTGGATAGCCCAAAATATTTGTAGGGATTTAAAAAAAAAAGACTGCACACCCATTTCCGCGGCAATTCTAAAAGACAGCTTTTACAAAACTTTCTTTTTTCCCATTTTCCACCCATTCAACCAACACTGCACCCCGTTGTCCTCACCATTTGATTATGGTTTTGAATAGTTTGTTTATTTTACTGCAACTGCGCATGTGTTCTGAAACCGACTATATCTGTCAATCATTTCTTAAACACACCCCGTTGCTATAGTAACGACGGCTTATCTTTTTACAAACATTATCGCTTTGACGTCATCCGAGTTGCAAACAACGCCATCTGTTGTATAAAGGTAGTTTTTGAAAATATGGACGTTGGCCTTAAGGAATCGTATACTGTCTTACAAATTATTGACCTTTGATTCACTTATCACAAAATATTTTAAAATATATAGATATAAATCATCTATTTTTGATTAGAATCGTTGGCTTAAAAAACATCTTCCAAGCCATGTTAAAAAATCTCAATCAAGAATTTTTTTTAAAAAAAGATATAACTTAAAGTTAAATGTTTTGCAGATAATTTGTTTATGCGAAATAATTTGGTATAAGACCCATTAACAGTTTTCCGTAAATATCTTTGGAACTAATCGGATTCGAGTGAAATTTGGAACATAGGATATTTAGATTAGTTTCTACTTTTGTATACAAATAGGATTCTGTAACAAGAAAGTACTTTAAAGATGTTAATTAATCTATTAACCTTATAGTTTAGCTCCCTTTGGTAAAATCCTAGGAGAGCCCACACCCTTGGCGACAAAACGAAAAAAGCGCCAAGCCAGAACGAGATGGCGCCAAGCGAAACCGACAATAGCGGCAAGTGAATACAGAGAGATAAGGTGGATGCGTAATGAAAATATATGTAAACAATACAGAAATTAAACATTTAAGATAAAAAAAATATAAAAACAGCTCTTACTTTCTTACTGCTGATCTTTTTCGAGTGGAGGGTACAGCATAACAACAGATTTTTAAAAAGTCTTGAAGGTCTCATCGCTAAGTGAATGGTTGTGTGAGCGCCACCATTTTTATTCTGCTAGGTAATGGTCGAACATACCTTCAACGTGGCTGGTGCAAATTCAAAGAAAGCGTTTTATTGTCGACCATGTAACATCATGCCGATCGTTACATTTAGGACATTCATAACTCTAAGCACAATCAATCCTTCCTTCATACACTATTCAATCAATTCTTTCAAACCTTTCGCATTCAATAAAGTAAAAAAAATTCTAAGATATATTCCTTCACACACGCAACCATTCCAGCCCGGTTCCCCAAAACAAAATAAAATTCGAAATGCCGGCCGACAAAATACGAAATTTCCAGAAATAGTTAGGTTTACCATATCTAGTGTATCAAAGTAGGGTTACCAAGATGGCACAATTATCGCCAACCGAAAATAATCGCGCCAAGGGTGTGGGCTCTCCTAGGACTGAACCGCTCCCTTTGAGCTGATAACAGTGATAAATGTTTACAGTTCAAAGGGGGGGAAATTGCGAAAATTATTAAATTAAAATTTATCTCCCTTTTTCGAAGTAAGTACAATATTTTAGTTAGACAAAAATATTGCAGCCTTATTTTTCAGACGGATAACTATCTGATCATTTGGTCTGTTCTCAACTGTTTTTAGTACAGTTACAATTGCTTAGATGCTGCGACCTAATTGTTTTATGTTTACATATGAAGAAGCTATTTATTTAATGTTTTAAGCCAGGAATCGACAAACTTTTGAGTGAGAAGATCCAAGTTGTAAGTAAAAAAAAAAACAAGGTATCAAAGAGCCATTTATATGCATACACTGGGGCTAGAGGGGCAGGGGAGGACCTCCGGTAATAGTCGAGATCAAAACTATCATGCTCAATTTATTTTTGTTTTTACAATTTAAATAATGCTTTATATATAAAGTAACATTTTCTATTTCTTCAAAAACTAAAACACGATCGAAGATATTTTTATTTCTATGGTTCAATGCATGAATAACAATCGTCAAAATATCATATTGTTGGAAATTAAACTTTTAAAAAATGTCCTTACCAGTAATACCCTAGACGCTTTACTGCGAATTTTCATGCAACTGATAATTAAAGTTGACAGTTTTTTTAATAAAATGCTGTTTGTAAAAAATGCAATACCATGAAGGAATCATCAGAATTAAATGAAATTTAATGCACAAATGGCTTGTATTAGTACAAATAAATGACGAAATTTTCAAAGCAAAAGAAAAAAAAAACAATATTAAGTGTCCAAAATCAGTATTTGGTGTAGCCACCACGCGCTGCATAAGTGCAGCTGTACGACGTGGCGTGAAGTCAAACAGATTGCTTGTGGAAGAGAATTCTATATTGCTTGCTTGTATGCGTAGCAAAAGTTCGTCTTTTGAAGCTGCAGGACGCGGATCACGAGCAAGGCGCCGACCAACCAAATCCCACACGTGCTCAATAGGTCACATATCCGGCGAAAAAGCAGGCCAAGGAAGAAGTTGTATGTGTTGAGCTGAACAGAAGTCTCGAACAGTCTTTGCAACATGTGAACGTACATTATTCTGCTGAAAGATAGCTCCAGGGATGCCTTGAAGGAAGGGAACGACATCGGGCTGTAGCACTTCACGGACGTGACTGTTACTATTGAGATTACCCTCAATTCGTAGCAAATTGTTCCATGATACGAAATCGTATCCTAAACCATAACTCCGGGTGTTAGGCCACTATGTCATTCGATAATGCACTGTGGAAAGCAGCGTTCACCGAGATAGCGTCTAACACAAATGCAGCCATCATGGTCCCACAAATTGAAGCGTGATTCATCTGAAAAGACAACTTGGTGTCAATCAGCTTGCCAGTCTCTGTGCTCACGAGTCCATTTTAGACGCAGTAGTCGATGGTTTGCAGGGAGGGGAATCCTGTATAAAAGCATCCTTGCACGCAAGCCGACATTAGTACACCTGTAGCAGTAGACCAACGTGCTGCCAACTGCCTGGAGGAAGCAGTACGGTCATTCACCGCCATGCGGAGCAGGTGTCGATCGTCGCGCGCTGACGTCACCTTCCATCGTCCACTGCCAGTTTTTCGAGTTGTTCGGTGTTCGTCGGTCCACTGCTTCCAAACTGGCATCACTGTAGAACTGTTCCACTGCACACGATCTCCTATTGCGTGATAGGAAAATCCTTCCTCTTAAAGGCCGATAATCCTCCCCCCTTCAAACTCTGTTAGTTGTTGGAATTTTTCCTTATTTCGTCGTGGAGGCATACTTAGGTCTCACTAAACGTTCACCACTAACAAATAATTATTAACTATTTTCACACACACAATGTCCCGTTACAGCCCCCTATTTATACACTTTCAGCGTCAGTTCAGAGGGCGCTGCGCACGCCACGCATGCGTGGTTGGTCTGAAACTTTACTATTTTACATAACATCCTATAATTGATATTTGCTGCAAAGTTCATTTAATTCTGATGATTCCTTCATGGTGCTGCATTTTTTTACAAACAGCAGTGTATATATATATATATATATATATATATGTATAAAAGTCATTTTAACACTTTTTTTTTTAACTAATCCTTCTGAATGCCATAAAATGTGGAATGTTTTCTTGTATTTTCTGTGGATTTAAGTGTCTGTCTTGTCCGTTTATGAGCTCTCCCGAATTAATCTAATTTCCTTGTAGAGGGGGCAGATGCACGTTAAATCTGTCGAGTTTCAATGTCCTCCCGTTAGTAGGGTGCGGTAGTTAGACGGGAGTGCCAGCTTTGGTATTGTCCTCGTCACTTGACAGAGGTTCAAAATTACGAGATCCGTCATCAGTACCTTTCGAGTTGCCTTATATTGTGACATTAATGCAACTCTCACACATTTACCCTAATTCATATATGCAAATAGGTAAGTGTTGGAAATCACATACTTTGAGAAGCATCTTCCCACTGTGGCATTTTCACCAGTCAATTGAATTTTTACTGCTTTAGAACTAATTCTAATATTTTCACCGATTCTAAAAAAAACTCCGTAAATGGGGGGGGGGGGGATAACATCAAAGTAGTTCTTAAGTCAGTCAGATGTTTGAATGCATTTGTAAATAAGATGAAATTTTTCTACAGATAATTAAAATGGAAAAAGTGAAAGGGAAACAATTTTTATTAGACATAATTGTTTTATAATAATGCATAGAAAGAGAAGTCAGAAGAGCCGTGGTTTGCCGACCCCTATTCTAAGATATGTATTTAAGAAACTTACAGAAAACTCAGAAATAATATGTATTTAAGAAACTCAGAAATATGCAATTCATTTGCTTTCAGAAGAATAATACTTTCCCCGATATACTGTCATCATTTCATACGGCTTATTTAAAAAGAATTTGCTAATAACTATCTTACAAACCATATAATTAATATTTTCCCAGACGAGTCTATGATGATAAATTTATAAGGAGCTTATTTGTTGACTTGCTTTTGCTTTGAAAACAATACTTTAATCGCTGTAGTTCTGACGCCAAATCAGTATAGTTCATTAATATGTTTGCAATTTGTTGTTGATGGGCAGTGTCGATTTAAGCTCATTTCGGGCTCTGGGCACAGATGATCTACAGGATCCTTTGGCACTGGCGGATCGAAATTTATAACCAGAAAGTCCAGCTTCCCTTCCGGGCACCTGGGTGCCCGCCCCAATGGGTTAACCGGTACTGATCATGGAAGCACCAAGTTTTCTTTTCTGTAGGATTAATGTTACAATAAGGTTTTGAAATCCGTAATACAGAAAGTAAAAATGGGATCGACTGCCAGTAACGATTAAATAAATAAACATAAATTGCAATTTCAAATCAAATGCATGAAAAATGTCATCGGAAACACATGTCTCTTTATTGCACAAAATTCCAATCAGCGAGAGAAAAAAATGTATCGATGTATTTTGTCTGCTTCGTGCTAAACTAGATAAATTCTTTTTTAACTTAAAATAGATTAATAGTTTCTTTTGATTATATATATATATATATGAGAGAAAGAGAAAAAAACGAGCAGAAATATTGTGATACCGCCTCCCTTTGGTGACCGTATCTTTGATTGTCAGCGTGAGCTAGAGGTGTAGGGTTTGCAAAAGGAAAAGACATTTTTAATTTTTAATATGACTTTATTAAGAATAGAACTTAAATGTCTAACAATTTAGATAAATTTAATTAAGCGAGAATCTATAATGAACAAACACACAATGATAGTTAAACCGAATCGCGTAATTTAGACCACTTTCTCTAAGTTATAATTATTTTATCCGCCTACTCTTACTTCTAATAATATTACAAGTCCTAATATCAAATAATCAGTCCTACCTTAATCCAAAATAAGATTCGATCTCTATATGGAAACGTCTGGGCGCGCGTGCAATGGTATGCACCTTGTAGTAATGGCTGGGTTTCCAGGTAACTTTACGATAGGCTGTCAATTCACGCTTGTATCTCTCCCAAACATAACATTCCCCAAATTGCCATCTCGCTTACTGAAACTTCTGTTCTTTTAAAAGCTATCTTATTTGCATTTCTTGTTCACATTTCCCTTCTTGGGTTTTGGTTGGAAAAGAGTTGCCATTAATCTTGGCCACCAAAGAACCCAGAGGTTATGTTAAAGAAAAGACGCGTGAGCCCGTCACAATATTACAATTTCTTTAATCTTTTCTAAAGCGCCTTAAGACGTAATTAATTAATCGCATTATTAAAATAATAAACCATTTGCTTGATGGACTTCGGAGTGATTTTAATGAGAAATTCAAACAATATACAAATACCGCACTCCTTTTTGAATTGTAATTAATTAGCAAACTGACAACTAAAAGCTTTTGTTGCTCGAAACTTCTTTAATACATAGGCCCACACAACTTATCTACCACGTCTGGTTTTTTCATAGAGGAAGAGGCTATATGAAATAAGTTCAGTATTTAAGATTTTTTAGTGTGATTGATTTTTTAACATTGCTTTTCGAAATATTATGCCAAACTTCGGGAAACGTTAAGTTTTGTAAGACTGTTCTTTCACAGCAGTAACTAGAAAAGTAGAGATTAGTTGCTCTTAGCACCCGGAAACTGTCAACTTGTTTATATCAAGATATTTCTAGTATATCTTTAAATTACATGGAAAATATTTATTATATAAAGCTAAGTATTGTGAATTTAAAATAAATATACACACTTAGTGGCCAGTTATTTCACCAGTCAGTGGCGGCGCAAGACATGAACTTAATGTGGGCAAGATACATTTCGCGAGGCCCTCTTGCTACGTAAGAAGAAGGTTTGTAAAGTAAAAACCAATTTTTATTCATAAAGAAAAGAACCAAACTTTACACTTATTTTCTTTGGCACACTAAGCAATAAAGAAAAGAAAAAAAGAAAAATTAAAGAAACAGAAATTTTGTTATTTTTAGTTTTGCTGAAATCCTTAATGACTGGTTCGTAATTTATCTTAGATGCTATGTCTGCTTCAGTAGATAAAACTGCCAAAGCTGAAAGTCTTTCCTGACCCATTGTATTTCTTACATAATTTTTTACCAATTTTGATTTTGAAAAGTTCCTCTCAGCAGAAGCAGTACTTACAGGTATTGTTAACAAAATTCGAAAGACAATGTATATATTTGGAAAATTTCTTCAGATCGTTTTCTATGACATATTGGAGCAGATGTTTCACGTCTGTAATGATATTGGATAAATTTGGGATCATGTTTTGTAATTCTTCATATAATTTGTAAGGTTGGAAGTAATTGCTCTCACCTACTTGCAGGACTGTATAAATCTTGAGAGATTTTCAGTATTTGCTTTTTTAGAATATTTTTTTTAACTTGTTTAAGTCATAGAGAAAACAAAAACTTAGAAATATTGATTTAAAGACATAAATCTTGAATCCATATTGCTTATCACAGAATCAATCATGGTATTAAAAAAGTCTGTTTCATACTGGCTTTTGACAGACTCTATAGGTTGATCGCCGCCTTCATAATCAAACATTCTTTTCTTCTTGTGTGGCTACCCTTTTATTTTTAAACTTTTTGGGCAAATCGTAACTGCTTTTTTCAACAAACTTACGAGCATTTTCCGAATCGAGTTTGTTGATACTTTTTGATCCAGCTACAAAATATGCACAAATGCTCAAGAGTAAAGCATAAATGTGCTTGTACAGATTGCCATAATTTGCTTACGGTATTGACTCGCGTTAATAACTCATACCATACATGTAATGATACGATAAAATCCAAACTGAATATTTTATTTAAAACGTAATTGTAACCACTGAGTGTGTCGGATTGTTCTGTTTGAGTTTTCAAGTTTTCTATGCATTCAACAACACATCGATTCTTCTTTACCACCTTGTGTCTTATAAAGGCTTAATAGTAAGCTTTAATTTATCTTTGATAATTTTTCAGCATTTTCTAAAACTTGAAAACAGCAAAAAAAAAAAAAAAAAAAAAAAAAGGTAAAATCAAAAAGCCAAAAAAAAAAAAAAAAATGCTTTTGTTGCCACTGACAAATTAGCCGTGTCTACCAATAACAGATTCTAGTGTAAACGAGTAAAAAATAATATTTTGCCTCTTTTAATGTTAAAGAATAGGAACCAAATTCGGAATATTTTTTTAGATATAAAAGAACTCAAACATTTATATTATATTCTGTGGCTTCACTGTCCTATAGAAAATCCCTTATTTTATCATACTACTCATTTTTATTCGAGTTTTGACACATTTTTTCTTTTATAAAATGCGTTACGCATTTTTTCTCCTACACCGTAATACTAAGTGAGCTATCCCTTTACATGTTAAAAGAAAAAAAACTAATTATTTATGAAATATTGTGAAACTTTAAAACACTGTATTATAAACAAATAAATGAGTTACAATGTCACAAATTTTTATAAAAATGGAGGCATTTTTTCTGTCCGAAAATGTGCCCCGCGTTAAGTTCACGCTGTCGTACATATGGCGAAAATAGCCTTATCCTACCAATCACTTCACTGGTAACTGAATTTGATATGATTGTGAACAATTCATTTTGAACATTGTGGCTTAGATAATGGTATGTAAGTTGTTTATGAACAATGCGATTTATGTGTTCCTGTAACGTAGGATCCTATTTAGATATCAATTTAAATAAGTCTATGAAGTTTTCAGAATGCTTAGTGTCTTCGTCTGTTTTGAGAGATTCTCTGTGATCTCTAAACTTCAGATTATGTTATTAATTAATCTTTCAAACAAATTGTACTAATGTTTTGAGATTCAAGAATTCGCCTTTCGTTTTATCGGTCTAATGTTTTTCCGTGCTTTATTCCCTTCTCTAATGTTATCCATTGGAACATATAGGCCATATGTTCTTTAGTATTCTCATGTCTTTGTAAAATACTACTTAAGTGCTTCCAATCACAGCACCCTTGCTGTACCATTATAGTTTGTGCAATGCCAAATAGTCTGCATGCAAAACAGAAAACTTTATTTTTAGAACTTGAATAAACCAACCAGCAACGACGTTGTGAGTTTCACCATTATTTAGTTTTCTTGAGATATGAAAACTGGAAAAGTGTCTATGATCATCATCTTTAGGATAATATTCATCACTGTTATACAACTGTTGTGTGGGGCCACTTAGAACTATATCATGGCCAGTAAGCATCTGTCATGAGAAATGTTCACCATCCTGGGTCAAAACTGGAAAATGCTAGCTTCATTACGTCACTGGATCTCCATTCACAGGCGGAAAACTAACTCAATTTCTTCTTGGTTGTGACTTATGTTACTCAACGTGAAAACAGAAATCTCAGCGTCAGATTATGATTGACAAGCTTTTGATCCTATTTCTATTTCCAATTTTCGTCGTTCGGTATCAATAGTCGATGCATCTGGAGTAACTTCCAAATTCAACGGAGACTCGGATGCGGATAAACGTTATTGAGAAATCGAAGGAACCGATTAATTTGATTCTGTACTGTCAGATTCAGTCTGACGGAGAAATTTAATTATACCTGAACTTTAAACCTGGTTGGATACAACTCTTTCAGCTTTTCTTTCTTTCTTTCTTTTTTTTTTCTGCACCAGATTCCCATTTTCTTTCTTTATCTCTATCTCTCTTCGTGCCTAAGCTTGACATGACTGATAAATTATGAAAAAAATGCTTAGTATCACTATTATTTATCCTCACATCAAATACTTTTAAAATTTATAATATGATATAGAAGCATGAAGCGAGACTGCGTCTGCATGCGATATTTTAATTGGCTTTTTAAGGATGCGAAGTCCCGAGCTATGCTCCGTCTCTAACCGGTGACTCCCCGCGATAACAGCTTAACTTCAGCTAATGTTGCCAGACTAAATACGAACGAATGAGCGAAAGCGACTAAGTTGAGAAATTTTTAATGAAAGAAAATGGAAAACAATATTTTCATGAATTATTTATTCATATGCTTTCATGCACTGATAATTAGAATAATTTTTTTTAAAAAAGTCTATATATCAGTTTTTCCATATCTTATGCGAAAAACAGAGAGTTGAGAATTTTCTAATTTATTAATTATAAAAAACCCAGTGGCGTGCATTTTTGGATTTTTCCATACTTTTCGTTTAATTTATTTCGGCTCTGAGGCGCGAGGCCCTATGCACCACGAGGCCGTGGGCAGTGGCCCACACCTTACGCCGCCTCTGTCACCAGTTTTGATAAAACACATTTAGTCACTTCCGTACCTAGTTCTGAATAGGCCCTATTTTAGATATGAAAGCTCTGTTAGTGAGACTATAGTTACACGTGTTGGGGCGCCGTATCGCTGATACGGTGGTAGCTACGCCCCTCCCCTGCATTTAGTGCTTTTATCAATATTAACGAATTTTTAAAAACTGAAAGAAAAAAAAAATCATAACACTTAACTCTATGTCTAGCACATTCAGTTCTCGAGACTTAAATAAAATATATATACCAAAATAAGAAAGCTATAACGAGCGATTTTTTGAAGTTTATGCTAATTTTCAGAGATTTTTCTTTTTAAATTTAACAGAAAATCTACTTTCAATCATCTGTAATCTAGGTTGCCTAGACCAGTGATCCCGAACCTCGGTCCATGGATCATGGACCGTGGCTGGGGGCTCTGACCTAGACGATATTTGAACGTAAAGAAAAAATGTTGGTTACGGTTCAAAGAAAAGACATTTGAGCAACGGAAGACATGCTTTCCTGAATAATTATCCTTGTTAATCAGTCTACATTTCCGAGATAAAGTAAAAAAAAATCACGAATTATCGTTGCGGTTGATACATTGATGACGCTGCGAGTATCGAAGTATTTTTGATATAGAATTTTTAAATAATTCTGATTTAAAAGAGTGAGGACAAAAATCATTTTCTTCTAAACAAAAAATTTGTACTACATTTATTCACTCAGCCTTGATCTCGTAAATAATTCGCAAGAGCTAAATCGTATCGCTTAAATATTACCTATCGATTTGATTAGTGCGATCATCATGGCGCACATTAACTGTAGCTCGGAATGGGGAGTAGGAATGAGAATTATTATCATGTGGGGTGATGCATAAAAATACGAAATCGTGAATTTCCACACTCAATTTTGGAAATTGTTTAAAATTAGATGCCTTCACAGTTTTAATTTTGAGCTGATTTTGTTTGCTTAGAACCACTGGCTTTCCAAGCGTTTCGGAGTTTATTCCGCCGGTGGAACAATATGGCTGCTACCGGTAGGCCTAATACAGCTGACAGAACCTGCGATCAAACAAGCCCATCTACAGATACAGTTCAAGATTTTGAGCATGGACACGGACATTACTTTACAAAGAAAACTTTCCATAAGCCGACATATTGTCACCATTGCACTGATATGCTTTGGGGTTTGATAGGCCAAGGCTACGTATGTGAAGGTTAGTTTCTTGCATAATTGCCTATCCTAGTGATTTAGTCTGCATGAAAAATTAGTACCACCTCTGAATAGAGCGATCTTTAAGACTTGACAAATTGAATCCATCCATTCCGAACACTTCTGTATATGACGGATTATTATCTCCATATCTATCGTGGGGAAAGCAATTAATCAGACAAAACAGTACACAATGAAACACAATTAATGCGGCTATAAATTAAAATGCGAAACTTACCTAATAGAAGTAATTTACCTTGCAGTCAGTTAACTACTGTGCGTCGCGAAGCCGAGGCATTGGTTGAAAGAATTAAGAACCCGACTTGCATAAAATAATCATTTCCTTCACGATTCCGAGAACCGGTTTGTGTCTTGCATGAAAAAAAAAGTACCCGAGGATTTGTCTACCGCAACAAATCACACCGGAGTATTTCAAATACTTTAGATGCTTTTTTTTTATTATATATATAAAAAAAAACAGATCCTACTTTTTTCTCTGTTGAAATAGTGTTGCTTGATTTTTCGTAAACGCAGAAAAATAAAAAACAATTTTTGAATACTTTGTTACAGAGTGAATTTTTTTAAAAGTTTTATTACTTTCAGAGAAACGTTCTATTTTGATAAAGGATTTTATCATGTGAAAGAAAAATTTACCCAAAATTTTTCTTGAAAATTTAATAAATTCTCCAAAGAAAAATTAGAGTTTAACTTTCTATATGGGGCTCTTTAGAACAAGGTACAATGAGTGAATTTGAAAATCGGAAACTGTTTAGTAAGCAGTACGCGAAATGTTAGTTTAAAACATCGTTTAGGAGTTTTTTTTTTGCAACATTCATTTATTCAACCGTTAATTATACTAGAAAAAAAGGGGTTAAATTGCTTATGAGATATATAGTTCCATTGACGGAATTTTTAAATTATACTATTATAAAAACGGATTATTTAATTTTGTAGCAGTTAAGAAATAAGTTATAAACCTTAGTGACAAAGTTATTTTATGATTTATAATTAAAGAAGTTGTTTATTTGATGAAGTTGAGTTCTTGGTCTGTTATAGAAAGTTTATTAAATTAACATATTGTATAAACTATACACTGAAGTGATGTGTATTTATTCAGGTTTCACACAAATTCTGGTCTTTGTATATTCTTATACATTTTTTGAGATGCTTGTATCAAGTAATATTTATAAAAAAAACATTTTTGTATAAAATAAATAGAATTTCATTTCTTGTTTATGCTTTTATTCTTATTACTTTTAATACTTATTAACCTTAAACTGCACCATCTTTATATCAATTAAAATAGATATATTTCTAAAGATTTTAAGGGATTACATATTTATCTGAAGGTTTTTTGTAAAATGAGTTTTTGAATATCTTGTAGCATTAACTGTTGAGAACTCATGTGCATAATTGTATGCATATTTAGTATAATCTTTTTATAATTGTGCTATTTCTGAATTTAAAAAGTTACAGAATGATACAACGAATAAATTTTGACCGATATCTCTCATATTTACATATTTTCATTATTCGTTCATGTTTTATTTTGAAGGATTACATTATAAAAGCAGTCATTAATTCTTTTAAAAAAGGCTGTTTTTAAACTTTTATTCAGAACCATAGTTAATCTCATTTATATGTAGCTGAAATTTAAAATATGTATGAAGCGTGTTCAATTAAAATGTGTTCAAAATTGGATATCTGATTAATTCAATACTTTTAATTTTGTGTTTTTTTTAAGTATTCAAAGGTCAAAGATAATAATTCTGTCAAACACTCATGTCTTAACAGTTTTTTTTTTGCAATTGCATTAATTTGTAGTTTTTTTTATAATTGTAGTAATTTGTAGTTTTTTTTTTATAATTGTATTAATTT
>BMAV01023232.1:113547-239786 GCA_019973955.1 Trichonephila inaurata madagascariensis | reverse complement strand
TATTAATTTGTAGTTTTTTTTTATAATTGTATTAATTTGTAGTTTTTTTTTATAATTGTTAATTTGTAGTTGTAGGATAATTAGCATTCAAGTTAGCTTTGTTTTGATATGTGTGTATGCATGATCATATAAGTTAATTTTTGTCACTCAGCAACTTCATAATTTAACAAGCCTAATATGTGATTAGATACACATGAATACGAGCAAATGCATGCTGCCTAAACATATATAAAAGACTAAGATTCCAGTTAAAAAATGTCTTTACAGTTTTTGAACTTAACTATTGTTTTTAAAAAGTTAATTGGAAAGTAATTAGACTTAATAGAAATTAAGTAACATTTTTTTTTACTAGAAATATTTTAAAGATGAAAGCAAAAGTTGAATCAATGTGTAAGCTTGAGACAAAGAAAGAACAAATACATAGGTCAGATAAAATGAGCAGGCTGTTAAGGAGTAAATTTTTTTTTTTTTTTGTGAAAGTCTTTTTAGTTTTATAATTTTGAAGAAATTAAAAAAAATATATTAATATGGAATAATTAGTTAAAAATTAGAGAAGGGAATGTATCTTAAAGTTTTAACTTTACCCACGAGAGTAAGAAACATGAAAAAATAGCATCTTGTAAAGGAAATCATACATGGAATACCTTTTTTGTCCTATTTAAAATTATTACCAGAGATCAAGTGCTGGAAAGATGATTTTAATTTTTGAGACAAAGAAATATATTATTGCCTGATATTTTAAAGAAATTTAGAAACAGAATACACCATCTTGTTTGGGATATTTACCTAGGTTGCGAATCAAGCTAGCCAGTGAAGATAATTTTGAATTTTTGTTAAACACATATATTTATCTTTGAATATGTTAGTATAAATTTTTTTTTTCATATACAAGATTTGTAAAGTTGTTGATAAAGTGTGTGAGAAGTTTAGAGTTAAGATCCTTGTTATAATAAGAATGTTGCTTGAAATCATTGAAGATTGTACCTATTTAAGTGCTGCTATCAAAGTCTTCAAAGTCCAGTGGCTGAGTGTGAGTGTATCACGCTTCCATGCCACAGGTCTGGGGCTCAAATCCCAGGCTAGACAAGATCGACACAGCCTTTCATCCCTTCAGTGGGTTGATAAATGAATATCAAGAGTACCAAGCTTGCTTGGGAACTAAATATTAGGGGCTTCATGTCAGATTGACCACCTGACGGGAACATATGCTTGTGCACCTCAGCACCTAAGGTCATGAAAACTGAGACAGGCACAGTATGTCTTGGTCCTCATGGGCTGTTTGCTCCACTCAGTTTCATCAAAGTCTTCATATTAGTGAGTGAGTGAATATTAACGTCACACTGTTCAGCTACACGAGGGCTTTTGGCGACCTCATATTAGTATAGATTAGAGTAGTCTGGAACATGTAAACTTAGATATTCATGGTTAAGAATTGATTCCACAGGGAAGCTTAAATGCAGTGTTAATTAAAATAAATATTTTAACAACCAATCCATTGGTATTAAAAATGTAAGATCTCAAACATAACCTCATAAAAATTATTTAACATAAATATTTTTTTGTTCATGTAAACTGTCGGCTGATGTCACTACTTTATCGTAACTAAAAACAAAAATCCATGCATGCTACAGTTAAAATATTATAATGTTTCCTCTATATGCAAACAATTAGGTTTGGAATGATATAAAAAAAATCCCATCAAATTAAAACTTTTGTAAATGATGTATTTTAGCTTATGCTGCATCCAGTACAATAGTTAGTGATGCTGACTGCGGTGCCATAGGGTCTGTGTGTGAGTTTGAGTCTCAATTTTGGCATGGGTTTTTGTAATTATAGTGTCTGTGTGGCAAGGGTGTATTTTAAATAGCTGTTGAGGATCTAGGATTCTCGCTCAAATTGGGCTGGAACTGAGCCAAATTGTACTGTTACCTGTATTGTGTTCCAAAGCTACTGCCAATGACTGGCATATACAACTAGCCCTTTGCCACGATGAATTTTGTGGGCCTTGATCTGACACCATCAGACAGGTATCATTATGAACAGAAATGTTTCTTCACAATTCTCATTTTTTTGATAATACATTAATCTTTTCTATTGATTTATATTTTCAGATCTGATTTGATATATATTTGTTTTTAATTATACTTTAAAGGCAAATTACATTTTTTTGCAATTCATTTTTATAATATTTTATATTAAAATCTAAAATATGCTGTTTAACCCCTTCTCGCTCCCGTCAAAATCACGGGGTGAAATTTCTCTATTTCTCGTGCCCGTGATATTTCCGGGCTGAACTGTTCAAAAGTAACGCACTATTAAGATGAAAACTATCTGTTTCTTATGCCCGGAATCGTGTTTATTCCTAACCAGATAGCATTACCACATTATAAGTAGAGTGTTTAGAGATAGTTATTTCATTTTAAAATTTATGTTAGCACAGTCAGACATACATATATTAGCAATATGTTTTGGTAACCTTAGCTCAGTTGGTTCTGCTCTTCGTGAATAGATGTGGGTTGCATTCTGTGATAAAATATAAACTTTTTAATATTATATACGTTTTGGAGTTAGTTTTTGGAAGTGAATTGGATTCTACTTTAAGTATAAAGAGATCTGAGAGTGATTCTGAAGTAACCGATTGTTTTGAAAGTTCGGTTAGTGAACCTGAGAACAGTGATGATGGATCTGTACTGTTACCTATGATGTTTGCCTTTTTATCTCGTGCTTTGAAATTTATTTCGCAAGAAGAAGTTACTAATGTGTTTTTACATTACATAAGTCTAATAAAATTCTCTTTTAATGTTTAAAACATTTGTTTTTTTAATTTTTTTCTCTTTGCTGGAAAACCAACATTCAGTCATAATAACCCTAAATGTTGGTTTTTCTTAAAAAATTAATTTTTTGTATTTCAAGCTAAAAATGTACTCAAAATTTCAAAATAAATATAAATTTTGAACATACTCTTAGTTTTATATAATTTTCTTGAATAAAAAAAAATAGGAACTTTTATGACTGTTTTCTTCAAAATTATGCGACCGTTAAGGGGTTAATGGATATGACAGTTGAAGGGAAAGCATAAGTGAAATGTGTGTGTGGTTGAAATTATGTAGTTAAGTAAAGGTAAACAGTTTTTGTTAAGCATGTGGAATTATTAATAAAAAAGTATCAAAAAATTTTTAAGAACTACATTTGTAATTTCTTTATTTTTCAATTAAATATAGTTTTTATGCACACACTTTCAATAAATGCAACTTTCAAAATACTTTTAATAATCTTTTCAAAATTAAATACTTTATTTTTATTACCGTATTTTCCTGTATATAATCCGCGGATTATGTGTTTAAAAAAGTTTCAAATTTCGTTGTGCGTATTATACGCTGCCACATATTATCTGAGAAAAAACATTCTCCATCAGAAAAGCTAACAATAAAGTTTTGAAAGAAATGCTGTTTATGTTTTATAAAATAAATAATAGATGGCGCTTTCGTGACTCGGATGACGTATTTCAGCCATAACTAGTTTTTGTCCAATTACATTCAAAAACGAATTTGATTCCTTGGAAGGAAAAAATAGTTACTACTCGATGGCACCATTTCCAATTTTCTCTTGACTTGAGCTCTTACGTCCTTTGAAAGTTTTCATCATGTTGAAGCGAAAGCGTTAGGTTACACTGCAAACTTCAAGTTAAAAGTTATAGAGAAGGCTACCGAAGTCGGAAATCAAGAACCTGCAAGTTTTTTCAACGTTAACGAATTGAATATTCGTTTCGGGAGAAAAAACAAGACCAACTTTGAAAGTTGTGATTGACATTAAAAAGCTGATAGCCATGGAAAAACCTCACTGGCTAGAATTAGAGGAAGAAATAAATACACTCACTTCCAAAAGTTAAGCACGCAAAGGAAAATGTTAATTTCCAGAAGCCAATTAGAATTGAAAAGAATGCAATTCGCTGCAGAGGTAGATGGAAGTATGCAAATATGTTAGGTAACAGCCAATCGTGCTTTCATGTCAAGAAATATGCAAAAAGGGCAGTCTTATAAGAAGCCAGCCTTATGAAGGGTTACAGAAGTTGATTGTAAGTGCTGATAAAAGGTGTTTAAAGCTTTCGTACAATTTGTTTTCAAGACATACATGTTTCTATGACTTCCAGAAAACGAATGGAAGATTCTGAGCGCTGGCGTGCTGTGGGGCGCATTGAAGCAAGACAGTCGATCACAGATGTTGCTCTTTTCTTCGGCGTTCATCATTCTGTAATTTCACGTTCATGGAAACAATTCCAAACCACACAGACAGTTGTCCGAAGGCCTGTAGGTGGTCGCCCAAGAGTTACAACCCTACGGAGATCGATATACTGCTATTGTAGCCAAGCGGAATCGCAGAGCGACCTTCACACGTGTGACATCTATGGTTACAGCGTCCATTGGTAAGGCTATATCTGCAGCTACTGTACGCCGAAGATTAAATATGAATGGACTGTATGCCCGGGTACCTCGAGTTTGTGTTCCTCTATCCGTCCACTAAAGAGGGGCACGATTAAAGTGGTGCCGGGAACATGGCAATTGGACTGTGTCTGACTGGGGCTATGTCATGCTTACTGATGAGTAAAGATTTGCTCTGGAGTCAGATGACAAGTGTATAAGGATATGGCGTAAACAAGGAACACGCAATCAGCCTCAAAACGTCACCGAACATCACGCATTCTGAGGCGGAAGCATTATGGTGTGGGCAGGGATTTCATTAGGATACCGCACCGACCTGCACATCTTTAAGCGGGGTTCTGTGACGCCTGTCAGGTATCGAGATGAAGTCCTAGAACCCATTGTGAGATTGTACACTGCAGCAGTTGGCCCTACTTTTGTTTTAATGGACGATAACGCACTTGCCCATAGAGCTGACATCGTCGATGACTACCTGGAGAGTGAAGGGATTGCGTGTATGGCGGGGCCAGCATATTCGCCTGACCTTAATCCCATAGAAAATCTTTGGGATGCTCTCGGCCGTGCTGTATCTTCATGTTTCCCTCCTCCAGCCACTCTTATTGAGCTGGAAAATGCTCTACAAGAAGAATGGTGATTGCTTAATTCTGCGGTGGTTGATCACCTAATTGAAAGCATGGTCAGAAGGTTTAAACTTTGCATACAAATGAAGGGGGATCACATACCCTATTAATGTCCTTTTTTTTCATTTTATGCTGTTTATTTTCACTTTATACATAATTCTGTGTAAGTCTCCAGTATGACATTATCTGATAACTTACAAAAATTTAATATTTTCATTTCTGTATATAATTATTGATTTTGTTTTATGTATAAATATATATGCTACTTTACAACCAAATTTTGTGTCAATCAAAGCAGTATTAGTTGATTTTTTTGCATTTTACATCTTTGTGCTTAACTTTTGAAAGTGAGTGTAAATGGATTTTAAAAGAAAGAAACATTGGGAAAGCAGTCCCGATCTTAATTTTTTTGCTGTTAACTTGCTAAATTAAAAAAAAAAGTTTTTTTTCTGTGTGTAATATTTTGTTTAACAACTCAAAACATAGATGGCAGTAGCAAGAATTTTTTTGTATTATTGAGATTATCATAAAAAATATTATCATACATATTTAAAAAGATGTTTCATAATAATTTTTTTTCTGTACAATTTCTTACTTCTATTTTTAATTATATTGTGTATTTTTTATCTTATGTGACACTTGTATCGGCAGTTTATATTTTGGATTATTCGCCGTAAAAACTGCTGCAGATTATACAATGTTATTTGTTAAGTAATTATTATTAAGTAATTTGTTTAATAAAAAGTGCATAACTTTTTGAATTTCTTTTTAAAATTCAAGAGGAATTATTTTATTGCTGATGGATGTTAGTTGTGATAAATTCTTTATTAGATATATTATCTTTATCTGTTTAAATAGAAATAAAAATATAGTTGGACCCCGATTTAAGGAATTCATTGGGTCTGAGCATTTTGTTCCTTAATTCTGGATTACTCGTTATATCAGGTTCCAAACAGAGTACAAAATTTTTTTCTTAACTTTTAGAAATTATATAATAAGCAACTACACAAAAAATATCCATAGTTTTAAACTACACACTTTTTATTTAACAGTAAAAAATATTGTGAGGGAATTATTACGCACTAGTTAATTGGACATTTTAAAATACTGTCTAATGGATGTTTAAAAATCTTTCCAATTCCTAACCAGTTCTTTTTTCAAATTCATGCAGAGAAAAAAATACTGCGTCATTTACATCCTGCTACATAAGGTATATTTTCAGTTTCGAAACAATGTAAAGCATTAGAAAATGTAACAGTTTGACAAGAGTTTCATTATCTATTTCTGCACGTCAGAATCGCTATTCATTGGCTCCAACAAATTAACAATTTCCTGAATTTCATCTACACGGATAGGCAGTCCACCATCTAATGTAACATAATCATTAAAATCTAAAAATGTCCCCTTCATTGTGAAGTATGATGAGATAAGAAAGAAGTTTTTTGTTCTGTTCAAAACTCATACAATAGTTTGCACTTATGATTCATCTCCACCTGTAAAGTATAACGACACTGCACACTTTCCTGTCAAAATTTGCTTCTTACAAGACAAAACTGTTTCTGTTCTGAACAAAATGGATGTCATTTGAAAGAAAATTTGATTTTTTTTTTTTCTAATACAAACTAATAAAAAAAATTTCACAGCTGTTGAAATAATTCGTTAATTTGGGGTTTATTATTCATTAAATAGGGGCTGTTGCCTTCATTTTAATTGGGTAATGAGAAAAACAGTGGTTTGTTATATTGAGGTCCAACTGTAGTTAAATTTCATTTTGAAAATTTTGCTCGATATTACAAGAAACATTTTTAAATAAATTAAAGGAAATCATGAACAATATTTTAACATCTTACTCAATTTCAAAACACAAAAGAACCTTTTTGTTGTGCCAAAGAATATTATTCATTACTATTCAATAAGGCTTGACATTGTTGGATTAAACAAATGTGAGAAAAATTTTAGATTAAGCAATAAAGAGATAAAAAAAAATCCTTCTAGAGAAAGCATATTAGTCTTTAAATTATAACTTTCAATTGTTAATATATTAAAGTATTTTTAGTTTTATTAAATTAAAATGAGATTTGATTCAATGCACGTATAATTACTAACTTTTGTAGAAATATTTATTTCAGTTTATTTTAAGCATACTAATATGGATACATTTTTTTACCAACTTCTATACCTTTCAGCCACTTTCATTACACTTTTTTGCTTTAATTGTTCATTTTTATGCATTTTTTTTGCAAAATTTCTATCCTGTGGCAACTATTTTCCCCCCTTACAGTTCTTATTACAATTCCTACTATTAGCTTATATTCTCTATAATATTTATCTTGTTTAAATTTTCAATCATTAATAAAGCACTCAATTGAGCCGAAATTTTATATACATGATTATTTTGGATGGCAATACAGTAATTTAATTATAATTAATAAAAATTAATTGATTAAAACTAATTATATTCAAAGAATTACAAATACAGCCACTTAGGCATCATTTTTGGCAACTTAGCGACCCTTTTGTCAACTTGTGTTAAAACTTGAAAAGGTTTTTTTCTCACATTTTAATGTGCTCATTTGAGCTGAAATTTTCTATACACTATTGTTTGGAGTGACATTATGATAATTTAATAAAAATTGACTATTAATTATTTGAAGAATTATGGATACAACCACTTTGGCTTCATTTTTAGCGACTTGGGTCAAAATAAAAAGATTTTTTTTCCCAGCATTTTAAAGCATTCAGTTGAACTGAAATTTTATATACATGATTGTTTTGAATGACAATACTATACTTTAATGATATTTAATAAAAATTAATTGCCACTTAATATTGTGATTCTCTCATGTATATACATATTTATATTAATTATAACTATTTAATGAAAAGTAACTAAAATAAAACTTTTCTTTGTTGATCTAAGTAGGAATTGACTTAAATTTTTTTAATATTACTTGTTTTTGTTTTATATTCACAGCAACATAAAGGACATTATTGCAACAGCATAAGGAAACAATAACAGAACTTATTACCATTAAGTTTTTAAATTCATGAAATCTATCCTTCGTTCTGTATATCGTTTTTATTTGCAGTTGGTTCCTGATTCACACATTAAGTAAAAAAATTTTTTACTTTCTACGTAGCCATTTTCTAGAACTCAATTTGCTCCCATTTTTATTTCTCATGCATCTTATGGTCGAGTGATTTGTTTTCATTGATTGTTTTGCTTACCACATCATCTAAGAAAGGCAAAATATAATTTCAAACATGTAAAGATTGTTATAAAAAGGAACTTGATTGCATTACAGCATCTCCAAATCACAGCCACCACAATTCTACACAAGGGTTAATATATTGCCTGTCGTGAAAATTCCAAAACATGTCGCAAATAAATCAAGTTGCAGTTGCTCAAAATTAAATTATTGTTTTGAGGATGATGTTCAGTCAAATGTAATAAGAGCTGAAGTACTTTTTATACCTTTTTCTGTAGAACACAATGTACCGTAGACTGGAGCTGATCATGCCTGTCCTCTGTTTGGAAAATATTTACAAAATTTGATATTGCTGAAGAGTAGGTGTAGAAGGACTGAAACACCCTCAATAATTTGTGAACTGACTTGTCGGGAAGAGTATACAGTTAAATGTATGAAACAAGGTCCTTTTGCAATAGTTTCTGATGTGGCAGTAATGATACAAATTACTAATTTTATCCCTTTGTGGTAACTTACTTTGATCCTGAAAAATATTTAATACAAAATGTCCTTTCCTTTTTGCAATTCCAAGTTTGATTGGGAATTTGATTGAAGAAAATATTAGCCAACTCATTATGTATAACTTTAAAGTGTGTGATACCTTTTAAACATTTAATTTTGTTTGTAGCAGATAATGCTACAGTAATGCAAGAGGAAAAATAGTTACCTATTTAAAGAGAAAAATGTCATGGGTTGCTCGTGTTATTTAAAAATTTGGCTTAAAAAAAGGGAGTTGCTTCTTTACCTTTAAAAGTTGATGAGGTGCTCATAGTTATATTTTGCTGACCATAAAGCTTTCAAAGTTTTCAGTGTAGAGGAGCCTAAAAAACTTTAAAGCCTTTGCGTACTCAATGGTTATTGCTTGGTCATTATCTTAACGTCTACTTCTAACTTGGTCATTAACTTTTTGTATGTGTAATACTTTTTTTTATAAATATAATGAAAAAGTTTAGTTGTTTCTTTGTATTTTATTATAAAAGCATTTTTATATAGTAGTCATTACTTTCTTGTATATAACTATGTATTAAAATTATACCTTAGTGTAATAGCTTTAAACTTACCTTTTACTGTATGAGTTTTTATATATAAGTCCAGTTAAGTCAATCACATACACACAAAAGTAGAGTTTACTCTGAGCAGTTTTATTTTTGTTGTGAAATTTTCTTTGCATTATTTTAAAAATACTTGTTTCATAAAATTTGAAATGTTTGTGCATTGTCTTAAAATTTTCTTAAAATGTCAGTCATGTGTTATTTTATGCTTGTTCATTTTCAAAAGCTTGCGCAGCCTAGTGGTCAAGGTAATGAACTCGTGGCTGTCGTGTCATGAATTCAAATCTAGTACTACTGAAGACCTGTCTTGCAGAGGGGACCGACGTACGTTAAATATGTTGAGGCTCAAATGTCCTCCTGTTGGTGTGGAAGTTAAGAGAAAAGGTGCCAGCTCAGGGTTTGTCATCGTCACTTGACCATGGTTCAAAATTATGAGATCCGTTGCCAAAAGTCCTCGAGTAGCTGAATAGTATGACATTAATATTCACTCATTCAAAAGTTGGCAGGTATGGTATGTAAAAAAGTTAGCATGCACTTATTTTTAATCTGTCAAATTTTATCATTGCATTTTTTTCAAGACAATGTGAAAATTTTCATTTGAATTGAGAAGGTGATAAACAATTACCATAAAATCTGGCGTATAATGTGCCTTTTTGCATGGAAAATAAGGGCAAAATTCAAGGGTGTGCATTATATGCTGGGTATGAAAATGAGAGCTCTAAAAATAAGAAAAAAAGAGATGAGCATAAAAAAAATGTTTGACTTCTACATATATCGAAATGTTTATTTGAAAACTTTGGGATAATACCTTGAATAAATGGCTTGAAAACATAACATTGCAAATGGCTTGAAAACATAACAGCATTGCATACGTACATTTCAGGATTCTTTGTAAAAAGTTATATGACAAATATACTTAAAAAAGTATAATAAAAAACAACAGTTTGAAAGTATAGGTGCGCGCTATACTCCGGATTTTATGTGGTAAGTTATTTAATATTTACAAATATTTCATCTATAAATAAAAATTTTACTGAAATGTGTGTTTACAAATTTTCACTAAAGAAAATTATACTTTAACAGCATATGTCGTTTACAGATATATAGGTTTTGAATCATGTTTGTAAAGCTAAAGTTATTGATTAATATCTATTAGGTTTTCTTCTCTTTCCTGAAAAGTCTGTATAACAATACAACAAGGGGGACTGAAATGTTTGAATACATTGGGTAAAGGTATTGATATTGTCCTACTTATATAAAATAACCTGTTGATAGTTATAATTACAAACATATACATAATGTTCCTAGTTTTTGATATATGTTAATTCATATCTATATCATATCTGTTTCATATGAATTTGGCTGAACCAGTGCTGATTTATCCATTGGGTGCTTGGGGTGGGCACCTAGGACCCAAAATGAGCTTAAATCGACACTGGCCTGAAACATGGTATTTTGCTGAAAGCTTATGCATATGTTAACTTGAAATTTCATTGTTTTTCCATTCATTTTGCTCCCTAGATATTTTTTAACCATTGAGTTTAGAATTTCTACATTGAAAATATTACTTTCAGTGAAGTAGTTTTTTTGTTTCATATCATGCACATACGTTGGTAGTATTGTGTTTTTTGCACATTAACATTGTATTATATACAAGAGTGATTAAAAAAACACACTTTGATATTTTATCTTGTACAATGTACATTTTTAAATAAAAGGGGAAGGGGAAGTAATTATGTATTTTGTTTATTTTATAATACAATAGGGTCCTTTTATTATAAACTTAAATTTAACCCTTTTTTTGTCTATTTAATTTTTTTTATGGAAATTAAAATAGATAACAATGTCTATTGTTTGATTTTTTATAAAAGCAGTAACCATTTCATGCATCAAGGGATTGTAAAATGCAAATAGCAGAAAAATTTATTAACTTGCTATGAACTTGACATGAAAAACATAATACTAATTCAAATAAACATGTGCAATTTCTGATATAAATCTTAGAGCTAAGTTAACTGAGAATTATTTCGCTTTAAAAAGCATTATATATTTTTATCTAGTAGAATGAAGACAAATTTCAATCACTGTACAGACATTACTTATGTTCAAAGAAAAATGTTTATTCATCAGATTTTAAAACAAAGTTTAGTAATATTGATTACCATCTTTGAATAAAACAAGCTATTTAAATAGTAGCAAAATGTGCCAAATCTTGAAGTCTCTGCATTGGTATAATGGGGAAGTATGAAGAGTAGGGTGCTAGCTTATGTTTTGTCTATGTCTATTGATTGTGTTTTTAAAAGTGTGATTTCTTAATGTTTAATGTTTCTTAAAAGTGTGATATTAATAAGCACAGTTGGTAGCCAAATCCTAGGAACTAAAGGATTTAATGTCTACTTTTTAAAATATTCAAAAAGTTAAATTTTCTTGATGAGAAGTCAGTGAAATAATTTTTCTGAACCTCAGTAAGCATTAACTTTTATGCTTCAATTCTTGTATTTAGTTTCATGTAAAAGTTGGCTGAGTGGCGTAGAGAGTTGGTTAGACACTGGCCTTGTTTGCCCAAGTTTGTGGATTCCACCCTGGCCTGTGATGCAAAAAATCGACAGTGTCCATGTCGTATGATTATGTTCAGTGTGCTTATTTGGCTTGGGTGCTCTCAGCAAAATTTTATTCAGAGAAAAATTTCACATCAGAGCTCGGGTGCCTCCCTCTGGGGAGGAAACGGGACATCAAAATTACATTGTGGCAATTAGTATCCACCTAAATGATGCCACACTAAAAAATGATACCAGCTACTGGGAAATGTACTAGGTCTGCAATGGTTATTACCAATCTGCAGCTCCATTTGAAAGAAGAAGAAAAAGTTTCATGTAAAAGAAATCACTCTGACCATTGTGTCAATATTTTTTTAAAACTACCTATAAATAATTGAATTCAAAGAGGTAATCTCTATTTGCTGTCAAGTTGGGTATGAACAACATATTTACATAAAAAAAATGTCTTCCCTTACCCCTGCCAAATTTTTTCTTCTACAAGTACCAGTCTTCAAATTTTCAATTTTGTTTTAAAAAAATATTATGGCCAAATGTGACTTTTTTTTAATCTTATGTCAGTTAAAAAAAAATTGTGCAGTTATTATATTTTAGGTCTTATGTTGCTTAGTAAAAAATTTTGTAAATTTTGCTTTCTTTAATAGCTAAAATTCAGAGAAAATCAAGAATGTACATCTTTTCTTTTATTTAAATGATGATTGTATTTACAATTATGGTAGTTTAGTGTTGTATAGAAACAGTTTTTTAAAAGTATGCCTTTATAATGTGAAATATTTAGATCAAATGAGTTGTAATTTGCAAGATTCTAATCTATAATTGCAAGGCTTAGTATTCAAATAACATGAATACTGTCCCATTAGTTATTTTTAAACTTATACAACATTTTTGAAGCTTTAATTTAAATGTTAAATAAAAATTAACAAAAAAATTAATTGCTTTTCTAAAAAGTTGTCAGAAGCTTTATTTTCATTTCATCTTCTTCAAAGTGATTTCGATTTTATCTTTTCAGCACTATTTAAAACAATGTGGAAATTTTCTTTAGAATTGAGGAAAAAATAAACTTTATTTAGTTACTTATTGCTTAAAAACATTGCTTCTAAATGAATATTTTCCGAAAAGGATTTCATGTTTTCATTAAAGAAAAATTATATTATACCAGGATTGGTCCCAGGATTACGATTGGACTATTTATTAAAAATACTTACACATTAGCAAAGTTGAAATTGCATAATAAAATTGAAAATATAATTTAAAATTGGTTTCATATTAATTTTATTGAAACAAACAAACAAACAAAAAAAAAAAAACCAAAACTTAATTCATCATAAAAAAAACAAAAATAGTACATAATGAAATTTAAAAAAAACATTTCTTGTGTTTCTGTAAATAAGCTTTTAAAAAACACAGCTCGTCCAGCGTTTCATTCTTCAAATGGCTTCTTATTCAATTTCTACTTTTAGTTCACTCTCTTCCTATATATATCTAGTCTAGATATATATTATAAATGCGAAAGTGTGTGAGAATGTTTGTCCGTCTTTCACACAAAAACAACTGAATGGATTTTAATGAAACTTTACAGTAATATAGCTTATACATCAGAATAACACATAGGCTATAATTTATACCATAGGCTATAATTTATAAAGATATTGTGTAAAGTGTCCAAAATATAACGATATTTGTCAAGTAAGTAGGAAAAAATTCTGCCATCTGCAAGCAATTCTGGCGTGCACTGCGAAAAAGCCCACAACGGCATATATCTATATTTTATTTGTGAAGAAACACTTTTTGTTTTGGCTATGCAAGGCGCTCGCTTGTAATTAATTCCTGTGATCAGCATAATCCCTAATTTTATTTTATTTCAGAATAAAACTAGGTTTTGAAGGGAAGGGTTGTTATAAATCTCTCTTTATTTGTGAATGGGTTTTTTTTTTATGATTTTATTATGCACATTTGGTAGTAAGAAATTGATCTTTTTTTCAAAATAAATGCTTTTATCGGTTCTGGTACTTAAAGTAAATAAACTTTCTCTTTCACACTACATCATTTGGACAAATTTTCAAAATTTGTTTGTGGTTAGTAGTTAATTATAATGCTATAATTTTAATTGAATAGGCAGATATTGCATTTTTAAGTATAAAAATAATTATAACTATTGTACGGTTTTTTTTGGAGTGAGTGAATATTAACGTCGCACTGTTCAGCTACACGAGGGCTTTTGGCAACAAACCACGTAATTTTGAACCATGGTCAAGTGACGTGGACGACACCTGAGCTGGAACCCCCTTCTCCTAACTACCACACCACACCAACTTAGAAGGAATATCCTACCAATACTTAGCAGGAATATTCTTTGAAATCCACTCTTCCAAGATTTATGGCAGCACGGGTTCTATGATGAGTATTTTAGTGGGGAAGGTTTTGTAGCAGATATTGCGTTTTCAGCGCATTGCAAAGATTATTATTTTTGTCCCGAATAAATAGTTTATGTCAAAATTTAAGTGTCTTATGTTTTCGTATGTTAATAAAGACCTTAGAAAACGATTTGACTATTTATTTTAAGTGAACAGTGTATATAATTAATTTTACAGTGGAATATCTTTTATTAATTTAAAAATTATTTTAATTAATTTATTATTTTAATTATTTTTTCTTTGCTTGAAATGTGTTTTTTTAAACTTGTAGTGTATAACACTTGATGTTCATACAGTTTTTTCAAATATTAATACATTAATTAAATTTGATTAACTAAAATAAATTTTTTCTTTGTTGACATAAGTAGAGGAATTTAATATTTTTTTTTATATTACTTGTTTTTGCTACAAATTGTCCTGCTAAAGAAAATTCTCTTTCAGATTCTATACTAGTTGGTGTTTTCATCATTAAATAGAAATATGTTCTTTTCAGGTAGTTACCACGTCTCTTGATTTTCAAAAAAAAAAGAGACATATATTTTTGAATTTTTGATGACAGTGTCTCAAATCTAATTGGCTGCATTGATGGGAATATACCTCTTTGATAACTTTACCTAGTTCTTCTGCTACACTTAATGTTTTTTGTGTATAAATTAATTCTGTTATTGAATCAGAATGAGAATCAATTTCAAGAGTTACCTTATTTGAAATAGAAGATCCAGCTGTATGAGCTGTTAGTAATGCAGGGGGATTTGAAGCAGCATTTTACAGCATTTAATTGAAAAAGGAACTTTGACAAAATCTATTCCTGAGATGTTACTTATATTATTATGTATGTATTGCAGCGAGCCACAGATCTGTGTGACATTCTTCCATGCGAGAAATGAGAGCTGCATATATTTTTTTACTTATAGCACTTATGATTGCATACACAAAAAAAAATTCTATGCACATATTTCATAAGCAAAATATAAATTTTCTTGGAATGAAATTCTTGGAAAATTTTGAGAGAAGAAAAATTTAAAAATATAATTCAGACAAAAATTAAATACCAAGAATAGTTATTTTAATCCTGGGATTGGAATAAACACAGGGATCCCAGGTCTGCAAACCTTAGTGTAGATTGCAGATTTTGTGGGCAAATATATTTTTGATTGTCAGTTATATGATGAACATTTAAAAATAAAAGTTAGAATACATGGAAAAGAGATTGTACTAAAAATGTATTCCTATTTAAATTAAAATAACCTTTTATGATTGGAATTGTTAATTTTGAATAAAGGGTATAATTTTCTTTGCCATTCAGGAATATGATCAATTTTATTTGCATATTTTTGTATTTAAAGCATATGATGCAAATGTTATACAAAGCATTTGTTTTAAAATAATTAATATATTAATTTTTTATATTTTCTTTTTTAGTTTGCAATTTTGTAGTCCATGATAGATGTCTGAAAACTGTAGTTTCTCCCTGTTCAACCATAGCAACTCATGTAATTAAGGTAAGTTCTGCATCATATAATACAGCTCATATTGTACATTATTTTGAAATGCTTATTTTTTGCTTCTTGGAAAATTCAAATATTTCATTCCTTTTGTTTTTAATTAAAAAATATACATAAAGTAAAATATAAATATTTGTACAAGCATTGGTTTTTGCAAAGAAATATATAATGCTTATCAAAAGTATATACTGTTGCATGCTTAGTAAGAGATTACTATAAAAAGAATATAGGATTTTTTAATAGTACTTAAATCATTTTATTAAAAAATTTGTTGAAGAAATCACTTATTAATATTAAAAAAGTGTAAACTTCACACAGAATGCTAAGTTTGGATCTTTGAATAACTTAAGTTTATTTGATTTGAATAACTTTTTTTATCCCTACACCATACTGCCTTGACTTCCATCAGTCTATGATGGACAGCCTAATACAATTCAGAGATGCAATAAAATCTAAAGTGATAAATAATTTAAATTCAACTATTTTATTTGATATGTTTTCATTATTTAATGCAATTTTTACTTATTAAGAAATTAAAAAAAAAAATCACTGAGATTTTATAAAAATTTTCTGGTAAGAAAAGTGTTTATCATGTAAAATGTTACGTTTCTGCATTATAGTAACTGGTTTATTATATAGCTTTGTCTCAATAATCTCTATTTAATGAGTAATAAACCCTTAATTAACAAATTATTTCAACAACTGAAATTGGTTTTTTTTATTAGTTTAAATGAGAAAAAATTTGATTTTTTTTCAAATGAGATCTTTTTTATCCAGAACAGAAAGACTTTTCTTGTAAGTAGCAATTTTTGAAAGAAAAGGGTACAGATCATTATACTTAAGAGGTACAGATGAGTCATGAGTGTGATCTATGGTATGAGTTTTGTGTGTGTGGACAGGAATTGAGTCTGTGCAATTGAAGTTAAAAAAATTATTGATTTGTTGGAGCCAAAGAACAGTATTTCTGATGCAGAAATTGATAATGAAACTCATCAAAGCTTTTACATTTTCTAATACTTTTTGGAAACTGTGAAAACATACCTTACACAACAGGATGTAAAGGATTCAGTATTTTCCTGAAGTAAAAAAAAAACTTCTTTGTGTCAAGGAATCAGAAAGATTTTGAAACATCTATCAATCAGTATTTTAAAATTTCCAATTAACTGGCATGTAATAATTCACTAAAAGTATTTTTAGCTGATGTAAAATTTGTGTAAAATAAAGTGTAAAATTTTTAACACGACATTTTTTTATGCAGTTGCTTGTTATAGAGTTTCTGAAAGGTAATGCAAATAATTTGTATTTTGTTTGGACCCCAATTTAACAAATTACCTCGATTTAATGAACAAAATGTTCTGCCCCAATGAATTCGTTAAATTGGGGTCCGATTGTATCTCAATAATTATTTAAAGTAGAACAATATGTTATAGCTACTTTAAGTAAAGACAATTTAAAAAACAATAATATATTTTATTCATTAAAATTTTTTATGTGCAATGTAATTTACTCAGCAAAAGCATTAATTTTTATTTTGTAATCCAGGTATCATCTACCCTTGTAACTTGGTTATGTATTAAAATTTTTTTTACTGGAAACTTTCAAGATCTGGGTTTATTGAAGCTATTTGGGGTTGCATTTCATATTCTGCATTTGTTCCTATCTTTTGTTTTTGTTGCCATGTACATTGAGAAATATTTTTAACTTATCTACATTGTTTTAAATGGCATTAAAATGCTTCTAACTGTTAAGAACTGTGTATTCTACAAATTTTCAGCCTAAAATTGATCTGTTCCTGCTTAAATTTAAATGTTAATGTCGAATGGATTAATATGTAGATAAGTCGTTCCTTTTCGTTCATTTGCAAGCCTTTCTTATTTATCCATTCGTGCTCGGTTTTCTGCTCTGTGAAGTATTATTTTACTGGTGGTAGGTGTTTTTTTTAAAAATGTTCTCTTATTGGTCTCTCTCTCTCTCTCTTTTTTTTTAAAATCAAATGAAGAAAGGTACTTATTTGTCTAATTTTTAACACTGCCATCTAAATCCAATTCACTCCATTCCATTCGCTAAACATTGCACTAACAAATATAAATTTTTGTGGAATCCCAGGATAATAAAGAGAATATTCTCAATCTGTGTAGTATATGTAAAGAAAAAAAGTTTTAATATTCTTTTATTTCATTATAATAAAAGTTCCTGGAAATTACTAAAGAGATGCTGCATGGTAACAAATTTGTGTTAACTTTGCGTCCATGGAACCCTCATTCGGGAATACAGATTTAGATATTTGTGGTCATAATAACTCCATTTTGCATACATATTTATAGTGGGTATGCTTTGTGGAACCCCAGGGTTCCGTGGAACACTGTTTGAAGGTCACTGTAAAAAACTGTATAAAAAGAGGAACTGTATCAGATACAATAATCAAAGTTGTGCATGTTTAAGTATTGTTGTTAGTGGAGGAAGAGAGAGCCCCTCTTAGTGCAACTGTTTTATAAGAATTATGAAAGTTCCACTGCAGCGGTATTAGCATATTGCTGGATGCATGGTATATATGATGGTAAAGAACCAATGACATGTTTAGCATTGAACAAGATGATGTAGAAATTTAAATCTACAAGGTCTTTGGCTTTTTCAAGAAGTCACTGGCCTTCAGCATTCTGTAATGTTGTCTGGACAATCAAACAGTTCAATTCTTGTCTGTTTCTGCACTTGGAGAATGCAATGAAAAGAAGTTTCAAGACATTATCTGTTGTATATATACATGCACTTGTGTTATTTTATGTTACATTTTGGCATTCCTCTATTGCAGTGGTTTAAAAACTATTTTGGTTGTGGAATCCCAAAATTTGTTGCCATTGATCGCAGAACCCTAAATATCTTTTAACAATGACTTTTCAAAATTTAATATCTGATATTAAATGAAACAAGCTTTATTTTGGTATTTCAGATTTTATTGAATTAAGCAAAACTCAAAAAAAAAAAAAAAAAATCATTGTAGAAATAATCAATAAAAATACAAAACATAAACTAAAATAAATGGAAAATCTTTAATGCGACGAATGCACCTGCTTCTTTGATTTCATGATTCTCTTTAAATTGGGCATTAGGTTTGATAACTGAACTCACATATTTGGTGCAGCATCAAGTTTGTTATGATAGTTGGTTTTTGTCGCAACATATTGTTACGTAACTCCGAGGGTTCGTGGATTTTATGCAAAACAATCACAAAGAAAATAAAAAGTTCTTTAAGAGCGATGCAAATTTATCATCAAAAATCCAATCCTCTAAATACAGGATTCAGCAGCAATATTCACAGAGTAAATATCCGAAGGTCTTCAGACCTTCAACAGCAATCAAACACAATAACCAGTGTTTAAAAAAATACACGTAAGTAAAGATTATTCACAAGCACAGCTGAGCTAATCGCTAGTCAAAACAATCCTTACTACTCGCTGGTTTAATCCAGAACCCTCGCTGTCCCAGCGAGCATCTCCTTTATAGGCGCAACAGAAACTTCCAGAAATATAGCCGCTCGTGACATTAGTGGAGAGATCCACTACTTTCTAGAAGATTCCAGAGGGTTCCGAACTCGCCAACATGTTCGCCAATGACGCCAAAATTGTCGCCAAATGGTCGCCAAAAATGATGCCAACTTGGCTCTACCGCCAAGATTTCGCCAAGTTCTCATTGAATCGCCATTATAACATAAGGGGCGGCATTGCTTGTGAATGGTACAATTTTAACATGCAATAAACATAACATAGAGTAATATAAATGCATTAAACACTCAAATACAAATTATTTACACAAAATTCGTAACACTGCCCCCTCCTCAAAGACTGCACGTCCCGGGCAGTACAATCCTTGAGTAAGAGGTATCAATTTACACAGGCAAATTACATAATAATCACATATAAAGTAACAAATGTATTCCACAGTATATACAATACAAATAAATTCAAAGCACATGAAGAAATGTAAACATAAATTCCAATATTAAAATAAAACTGTGGAATTAGAAAAGAGAAATAATTACATTATTTACAAAATAATTAATGACCATGGTCTGAACTTAAGGATCTTATTCGTCTTGGCCAAGATAAGGGGCTAGCCTATTGTAATGTATTACCTTCGGTTTTGAGTGTGGTGATTTCTGTATCCGCACCACAACGTCATTCAGTCTTTTTAGGACTGTGTAAGGACCTTCCCAGTTTGTCTGCAGCTTTGGAGAGAGTCCTTTGCGACGTTTTGGATTCCATAACCACACTTTGTCGCCTTCGTGGAAGTCGTGTCCAGTTGCTCTTGCATTGTATCGGGTCTTCATCTTCTCGGAAGCCAAGTCGATTCTTTCCCTGGCCAGATGATGCATTTCCTCCATCCGTGCCTGAAGTTTCTCGACATACTCCTCAGGCGCCAAGGGAGCATCTGGTGGTCGGCTGAACAGAAGATCTGCAGGCAGACGAAGATCTTGTCCGAAGAGCATCTGGGATGGGGAATAGCCGGTGGTCTCGTGAACGTCACTCCTGTAGGAAAGCAGGAGGAAGGGCAATTTCTTGTCCCAGTCCTGTTGATTTCCGGATACCAGGAGAGAGGCTGTTCAGGATGGTCCGATTGAACCTCTCTACCATGCCGTCAGACTGAGGATGCAAAGCTGTTGTCCTGGTTTTGTCGATGGCAAGTATTTCACACAGTCTCTTGCAAACTGCAGAATTGAAGTTTCTCCCTTGATCGGAGTGCAGTTGTAGAGGGACCCCGAATCTTGAGATCCAGTGTTGAACTAGAGCCTCTGCAACAGTCAAGGCCTCTTGGTTGGGAATAGGATAGGCTTCAGGCCACTTAGTGAAGTAGTCCATGACAACCAAGATGTTGTTGCCATCTGATGATCTCGGAAGTGGGCCTAGTACGTCAAAAGCTATTCGTTCGAAAGGCGCTCCCAAATTATACAGCTGCAGTCTTCCTCTAGTGCGTTTTCTGGGACCTTTGCGTGCAGCACAGGGATCACATGTGCAACAACACTTTTCCACGTCACCACGCACATTGTTCCAGTAGAAGCGCTCACGAACTTTTTGTAAGGTCTTCATAACACCAAAATGACCTCCAGTTGGACTGCCATGGAGTTCCTTAAGGACCGTTGAAACTCTTGTCTTTGGGAGTATCAATTGCCACCTGAATGTTTTTCCGTCATCAGACTCCTATTTTCGATATAAAACACCATCTCTCAGATAGAGAGAGTACCAAAGAGCCCAGTAACGCTTCGTTGTAGGATGGAAAGGGGTTATGTCTTGCCAGCTGGGCTTTTCGTCAGACGACTCTTTGAATTCTATGATGGGCTTTATTTCAGGATTAGCCAGTTGATCTTTTCAGATGCTCTCATCACTCCACGGGTCCAATGCCGATGTTAATGGCATAACTTGGCGGACTATTGGATCTATTACGCCAAATTTCTTTTCGATTCTCGAGCAGTATTTGCAGCTCTCAGTACAGGGTCTTCTCGAAAGGGCGCCTGCATTTCCATGTGCTGATCCTTTTCGGTTTCTACACACTTCCTTAGACTCGACTACATTTGCAAGGTGTGGATGTTCCTTGTTTATTTTAGGGCAGTTACTTCTTTGGTGCCCTTCTCCACCGCACCCCCAGCACTTGGTGCTACGATCTTTCTTATTGTTTCGGGGGCAGTTATTTCTGAGATGTCCTGGTTTTCCACACCCCCAACACGTGATGCTATGTCTCCTCCTGTTCTGAAATTCAGCCATTATGTCTTGAATTTCTTCTTTCAATTTCTTCATCTCCTTTATCCATGGAGATTCACAGGGGGCATCCGCAGTTACTCTAGCTTCACGGATGGAATAGCGGTCTCTGCAACTGGCTTCATTGGCAGCCTCCAATTTCAGGGCACATAACAGGGCAGATTTAAGGTCTTGGACATCTGCCATTCTTACAGCCTTCTGGATTTCCCCATCTTTCAGCCTGATGAAATACTGCAAAGAGATTACTTGCACAGTTGCTGGGTGGTCGAAGAAAGCCAAGTTGGCAAGCCTTTCTACTTCGAATGCATACTCCTGCAAGCTTTCTCCAGTTTTCTGGAGTCTTGTTTTCATCTGCAGACGTGCATAGTCCTTGGAGTATTTTTGGCCGAACCGAAGATCCAGAGAATTATAGAGGGAGTTCAAATTCAGTCTCTCCATGTCGGGAAGAGTCTGCAGTATTTCGGCGGCGTCTCCTCTAAGGGATGCTGCTAGCTGACATGCTTTCACCCCTTCAGTCCATCCATTGGCTTCAGAAATTATTGAGAATTGAGTCTTGTACACCTCCCAGTTGGTTTTTCCATCATAGGTAGACAGTTTCACTGATACTGGTGAGGCAGGAACAGGTACTGCAGAAGCAGGCACAAACTTGTTTTCGTTCGTCGTCTTTCCGCAAGCTAGAAGCTTCTTTTCAAGATCTTCAACTCACTGTCTAAAATTTCCAGCTACTTCAATTCTTCCTTCAACTTGCTCTAATCTTTTCTGTTTCTTCTCCTACTTTCTTCTCTATCTTCTCTTCAACTACCTCAATCTTCTCTTCAACTACTGCAATCTTTTCTTCAACTTTCAATGCTATTTTCTCTTCCACACTATTGATTTTTTCTTCAAGATTGTCGATTTTCTTTTCTAGAGAATTCTTCAGATCTTCCTGACATTTCTGTACGTTTTCCAAACCTTTCTCCATTCCTTGCTGGCCTTTCTGTATTTCTTGCTTAGTCTCTTCTTGACCGTTTTTCAAGGTATTGATGCTTTCCAACAGAGCCTTCAGTTGCTCATCCATCGCTCTTGTTATTGGCATAAAATCCCACTTCTGACACCAAACTGTTACGTAGCTCCGAGGGTTCGTGGGTTTTATGCAAAACAATCACAAAGAAAATAAACAGTTCTTTAAGAGTGATGCGAATTTATAATCAAAAATCCAATCCTCTAAATACAGGATTCAGTAGCAATATTCACAGAGTAAATATCCGAAGGTCTTCAGACCTTCAACAGCAATCAAACACAATAACCAGTGTTTAAAAAAAATACACGTAAGTAAAGATTATTCACAAGCACAGCCGAGCTAATCGCTAGTCAAAACAATCCTTACTACTCGCTGGTTCAATCCAGACCCCTCGCCGTCCCGGCGAGCATCTCCTTTATAGGCGCGACATAAACTTCCAGAAATATAGCCGCTCGTGACATTAGTAAAGAGATCCACTACTTTCTAGAAGATTCCAGAGGGTTCCGAACTCGCCAACATGTTCGCCAATGACGCCAAAATTGTCGCCAAATGGTCGCCAAAAATGATGCCAACTTGGCTCTACCGCCAAGATTTAGCGAAGTTCTCATTGAACCGCCATTATAACGTAAGGGGCGGCATTGCTTTTGAATGGTACAATTTTAACATGTGCAATAAACATAACATAGAGTAATATAAATGCATTAAACACTCAAATACAAATTATTTACACTATTTACACAAAATTCGTAACAATATTTTTAAAACCCAGCTTCACACAAATAAGTGGTTGCAAACGGCAGTAGAATTTGAATAGCCTGTTTTGCTAAATTTAGATATTCATTGAATACATTTGACCAGAATATTGTTAATGAAACTGTTCTAAATTTGGCTTTTAATTGTGTATCTGAACTCAATTCAATCAAATTTTTATAATCCATGTGATGAAATCCTTTTGGTTTTTCTTTCTTTTTTTAAAAAGGATTTTGTACCCAGTAATTATTTATGTTCTCTAGGTTTGGAAAATAATCACTGAATGATTGCTGTAAACTGGACAGATGTGTTTTTACACCATCAGGGATTTCCATATCTTAATCCACTTCAGATTCTTCGAGAAAATTACTAAGTTGTCTGGAAACACTCAGAGTTATTTTGCTCTTCAGCTGAAATCCAATATTGTAACTTCCTTGAAAAGGCAACCAATTTATCTTTTGTTAGCCATATATTAACTCGTTTTCCTTGCAGAGCCAAACATAGTTCGTTCAGTTTTCCAAATATATGAGCAAGGTATGCAAATGTAGATAGCCAAGCCATATTATTTTATCTGTCTGATAATTCAAATTTATGACCAATAAAATTAACCATCAGTTTCTTTCTCAACTCAAATATTTGCACAAGCATTTTACCACATGATAACCATCCAACTTCTATATGAAGAAGTAAAGTGGTGTGAAGACTACCCATATCTTCGCACATGACTTCGAAAATATGCGATTGCAATGGTTTACTTTTGATAAAATTAATAATCTTCACTGCTTTGTCTAGAACAGATATAAATGTCACCAAAATCCTTTTTGTTACTGATGCATATCTGTGAAGAATGCAATGAGTACTGTTACAGGTTACAGAACCATTCATTTTTCCTGTCATTGCTTTTGTTCCATCGCTGCATACTTCAGTACATTTTCCCCATTTAATTTCATGCATTGTCATAAAATTATAAATGCAGTTAAATATATTCTCTCCCATGGTATTAATGTTAACACTTTCACATAAAAGCAGATCTTCAATTTTTTTATTAAAATCATACCAAACGAAAGCTAGCAAAATTGCTAATCCAGCAACATCTGTGGACTCTTCTAGTTATAATACATAAGCGTTACACACCTGCAACTGTGAAACAAGTTCTATTTCAATTCCATCGGCAATATTGTTAATACGCCTTTTTCAATATTGTTAGAAAGAGACACACTTCACACCTTGTTTACTATACATTTCGTCTAATACACATAAAACGATATCTTGAACACAAGGTTTAATAAGTGATTCACCTATAACATGGGCCTCGCATGCTAGAGCAATACAGTAAAATGCTTTATATGAGGCTTCTGTTATCTTTTGATTATCTGTTTTGAATTTATTTACCATAAAACTCTTGCTTTTATTATGGTTTTCAAGTTTTTAAAAAAGAAATATCTTTGCCTTTATCTATTGGGTGATTTTTTTCCAATTGCCTCAGTAGATTTACTGGTGCTAAGGAGCTGTTTGCCAATATTTTGTTGCAAAGCAAACAGACTGCATCTGGAGCTTCCTCGTCACCAGTACTAGTAAATCCAAACCACAGGTAACTAGTATCATATTTACGTCTTATCCTTGATACCACTTTCCAAAATGGGAAATAGAGCTGAAATATGATGTTGTAGCTGTACAGTTGATGGCATTGCGGGTTCCAGAATGCCTGTATGTGTAGATTCTGCAATTTCTGCATTACTACTAACAACGTCAGTTTTCTTTAACGACCCATTTTCTAACCAAGAATCCATTATAAGGGCAATTTTGATGTTTTAGATATTATGGTATTTCTTTTGATATTTTTTTTTTTTAAACTTTGTTTACAATCTGAATAACAGTTACCCTTAATAATACAAGGGTATAATAGCATTGGAGCAAATGGATGGTTAATGGACTTTGTTTGCAAACAAAGTAGCCCTCCTACCAGTTCCGGTGTGTGTATCCTTACACCCATGTATTTTTACTGGAAATGGTGTGAAAAGGCTCCATTTTTGTTTAGGTTTTTCAATAATCCACAGTTTTTTATTTTTCTATACATGACTTTTATTATTTTTTTTCTTTTCCATCTAATTAATGTCGTTTAAGAATATGTATGATTATGATGAAAACAAATAAAAATGTGCTTTGCATGGATTAACTGGTGTGGTTATAAGAAGCCAAGAGACATAGACAATTGCGAAAGCAGTAAGCAGGAAAAGAAGTTTGGAATATGCCACTACGGCCATCTATTAGTAGGATCGAAAGTTTGATCCTGGTTAAACATCCATACACCAGTATATTGCTCACAAAAGGAAATTACATAAATTTTGGGGGTCAATTGTAAACTTTCCGAGGAAAATGCGAATATATTAAACACCATTCTTATTTTCTTATTCTTATTACAAATAAAATTTGCCACGCAGAACCCCTAAGTTTTTTCGTGGAACCCACTTTGAGAACCACTACTCTATTTGTAAGTTGTTCATCATAAAACATTAATGATTTAGTATTTAAAAGTAATCAAAATTCTTATACAATTCTGAAAAAGACACTTATATTGAGTGTCGAATAAGGGAATTTTATTGATGTTATTTTGAATTCAGTATAAGATCCTTCAAAAACTGTTCTTATTTCCCTTTAAGGTCCAAAAAAATTATAACAGTAAAAATATTTAATTAAATACACAGATAATAGTTTTGTATTACTATTCAAAACAATTTGAGTCTCTGTACAAAACTTTTTAAAAAATAAAATTTAAATTTATGATTATAATTGCAATTTTCTGATTGAATTTTCTAAAAATATTGATTGCAATACTTGAGTTTGAAATTTAATTATGAAAAGAAGTTTTATGTGCTTCTAAATGTATTACTTTAGATGAATTTATGTTGTTCAGCTCAGCACTCAATGTGTTCAAAAGAAGATTTGCAACAATGCTTTTTCATTAAAGTATCTATCCTTTAACCCTATTGCATGGAATTTGAGTTGAGCTGTTATATCTGGACAATACAGCAAACTCAAAACACCTGGTCTAACTTTTAGTTGGACCAATTTTGCCCTAAATTGATACAATTAGCTGTACTGAAATGCCAAATATGCACTGAATCTCTTACCCATTGAGTCTTAAAGGTATATTTAAATGGCATATAGGTAACAGATACAAAAGAAGAAAGGATTTGTTTAAAAGAAAAGTATTTATTTTTTTATGTAGTATATTGGACTAAACCCTAGTTGGCAGCTCTAGTTATTACCTGATGCTGTCATCTCTCTTTTCCTCAGGGATGCCCTTCCAAAAATGCTTGATTCAAAAATCTTGACATTTTTTGAAATAAGGGAGGCAATTGTTTTTGTGTACCTTTTATATACATTTTTTAATTCTTACTAAACTTAATTATAATTGAGAATAATTTTTTTATCCGAAAGAGCTAATATATATTGATTAGGGGGAAAGATTTAATTTTTAAGCAAAAGTTGTCATAAATTTCTTTTAAGTGGTTAAGATGAACATTAATATTAGATTCAAAATATTTCACATTGGATGTCATAATCCTCATCCCCAAAATTCATTTTTATTACCTTCATTATTCTATTCTTTTCATAAGATTGTGACGGGCTCACGTGTCTTTTCTGTAACATAACCTCTGGGTTCTTTGACTGCCGAGATTAATTGCAAATCTTTTCCAACTCAAATCCAAGAAGTGAAATGCAATTGTAAAATGCAAATAAGATAGCTTTTAAAAGAACAGAAGTTTTGGTAAGCAGAAGGGCAATTTAGAGAAAGTTATGTTTAGAAGAGATAGAAGTGTGAATTGACGGCCTATCAAAAGATTACCAAGATTTCTAGCCATTACTACAAGGTGCATACTATTGCACGCGTGCCTAAAAATCTCTGAACAGTGATTGAACCTTAGCTTGAATCAAGGTAGGACTGATTATTTGATATTAGGACGTAATATTATCAGAATTGAAAGTAGGTGGATAATATAATTATTTAGATAAGTGACTTAATATAAGTTTATCTAATTTATTAGAAATTTAAGTTATATTCTTAATAAAGTCATATTAAGAATTTTAAAATGTCGATTCATTTCGAGAATCCCCCACCTCTAATTCACGCTGACAATCAAAGATATGGTCGCCATAGAACAACCATATCACAAGATGCATGAAACTTATAATGAAAGTCATATTTGATCATTTTAGTAGAGAAGTGGAAAAGTACAAAATTATTTTATAATTTATTTTAACTTAGTATTAGCCTTCTTAAAATCTTGTATTTAATTCTCATGTCAATGAAAGTATTATTTGCATTATCTTGTGTTGGAATTCTTGTATAACTGAATGGAATTGGAAATTTATCTGTGTACATGCACCAGTGCCAAAATTATTCTAAATGTACTAACTAGAATCAAATAACAGTTGAAAAAAAGCATCCTTCTTTTAAAGAAGATATTTTTATTAATAATGCAATTGATTGATGCTCTTTCTGATAAATACAGTTAAGTGAAGGATATCTTGGAATAATTAAAAAATAAATAAATGAAGTGTATTGTGTGAAATTTAATTAATTCAATGATATTGATTGTGTAAAAAGATTTACTACATTTTTCAATTTTTGAATTCTTTTAACTTAATTTCTACCTAGGAAATAATTAAAAAGGCTTATTAATGGTATTTACAAATTATTTTTCCCATTGAAAATTTTTTTAAATTTCTTTGTTGCTTACAGAAACCTGTTCCCCATTGTTGGTCTGAAAGAGGGCATTTGAAACGAAAATTTTGTAGTGTTTGTCGCAAAAGAATTGAAGATAGTTGTGCAGTTCGATGTGAAGGTAAATTCCTTGTTTCGTTTTCTTGAATCCCATAGTTCGATATACAATACATATGTTACTAGTCTTATGAAAGCACACATTTGTGTAGCTTTTTATAATTTCATATGAGCAATGACTATTATAGTTAAAAAAAAATATAGTTATAGTTTTTATTACAAAATTTTGCTCTTTTCAATTTTTATGTTAAGAAAATACAAATTATTACATACCTGTATATGTAAAAAAAAATTTTCAACTAGCTGAGGTACCTGTTTGTATGGGTTAAATTAAAAAAATAAAACTTGGCTATTGTAACAAGTGTAATATCTTTTTTTAAGGAAGGTGGTGCAAGATAATGCTTCCAAAAATTTTAAGTAATTTGTTTGTTGACTGTTCACATTATAAATAATTTTAAACAAATTGCAGTTTGGCCTCACACACTATAAAAAATAATTTAACAGAAACATATATTTGAATTGAAAAGAGAAAATTAACATGCTTAAATGATAAATAAAAAATAAATGAATAAAAGTTATAGCAGAAAAGTAGTAGTTATTACTCTATGGATTCTGAGACAACCTGAAATAGATAAAACAAAAGAAAAAAATTAACTTGAATATCATATATATATATATATATATATATGATGTTTTGGCCATCTAAATATTGTAGTTATTAAATATTTTGTTAATTTCTAATGTACCTGTGTTTTTTTTAAATGCAGTATTTAATTCTTTTAAATCTTTCCTAATTTATTTGTTGATGAACTAATAAGGAAAGAGCATGCACGAGATTTTTTTTTTGTGAAATCGTGGAAATAATGACAACATTTGGCAAAGTTTTTTTGACTCAGGGATGTCTAAGTTTCGTGAAATAGGTTGATGGCTTAATACATAAGTTCCAGAATATGTATATGGTTTTACAACCTCTTCTTCATGTAGTTTTTTGAGAAGCAAAGTTAAACCACACACACACATGATGCCATGTGTCAAAAATTGTGATCAACATTGAATCTAAAGCAATTCAACAGAAGAAACGAGAAAATTGTCTGCAGGTGCATCTCATCATAAATAGTTTTAGCAAAGAGCTTCTAGATAAACAATGTTTTCAAATTGAAGCAAATATGACTACTTAGTTAAAGGGACCATGAAGCCAAGCATGGCAATGTATTAAAAAATATGTATCAAGTTCTAGTTTATACTGGATGCTGATATAAATAGAGGGCACGATCTTTACAATATTGGCAGTCTGTTTGCAGCAAATGTGTAAATTTTGTATCATTTCGTTTCTATGAGACTATTATAGTTAAGTTTTTCTATTGTGATGAAAGCATAGAATTTTCTGAAGAAGGAAGAAAAACAATATTTGTTTTTCTTTTTTTTTTTTGTCAATGAAAGGAAATGTCATAGTGACAGCTTTTTTGACCAAATGATCATGCTATAGATGGAAGTGGGCAAGAAGTGCCTTTGAAGTGTACTGATATTCATGTGATGATTTAGTCATGATATGATACCAACATCAGATGGATTGTAGCCCAGGAGCAACCATAGATTGATAATGCTTTCGTTCCGACAATGTTCATGTTGGTAACAACTTGGAAAAATAATCAACAAAACCAAAGGTCCTTATAACTGAAAAACCTAAACATGTACAAAGTTTTTACACTGTTGACTTTTGAAATAGCATTATTTTGATCAACAATGTGGGTGAAGCAAAATCTGATACATCACATAGGTTTAAAAAATGAACTTTGGCTTTGCCAAGCCAAGTTGAAAACGAATTGTTTAAACTGAAGTGGAACGTCTAATGGTATGATAGGAATGTTTGGAATGAAAACATTTTTGAAAGTAGTCTGTTAATTCAGAATTGTTCAATTACACAATCAATATTCCTAGTGCGAACTACAAAAACATTAGAAATAATAATATTAAAAAAATAAATAAATTAATCAAAAATGCAAAAATAATTTAAAGTTCATTGCAAAAATAATCATAAACACATAACATTATAAAACAGAATTAAGCTAAAAATTCATAATTAACTTAAATCCAAGAGCTATTTAAAACAGATAAATATGCTCAGATTGAATGAGCTATTTCAAACAGCACCAAACACTCATTATATAGCATATACACTTACTAAGATAGTCGTAAACTGAATAAGGTATTATAAACTATATATAACATCTAAGCAGTCAACATGCATTACTACAAACCACAATTGTAAGCAAGAAAAATGCAATTCAGTTAGTAAACAAATTTGAAGCAGCCTCCATACTGAAAAAAAAATATATATATTATCATTAAAGAAAGTTTAAAACTTAATGAAAGAGATTAATTAAGTCATTTAAGCTTTAAATTGCAGGAAAAAACATACGTTTAAGAAAATCATAGAAATTAGCAATGTATATAAACCAAAAATGAGATGAATTCAAAAAGCAATTGGAATTCTGCCACAAAGAATAAGTAATTGAATACGAACAACTGTAAATAACTATATCTATAATAAAAATATGCAACCCTAAAAAAACTGCATGAAGCATGCATTTTCACATTCAGTGATAAGCCTTTGGTCATATGTTATCATATATTGCATGGTCTTTGAAAAATTGCTTAGAAATTTAATTTTTAAAAATCTTCAGTGAATTTCAAAAAATTGTCTTTGAGGTGCACACCATCATGACCTATGGTTTCAACATCCCAAATTTCACAGGTCAGAGTTGTTTAGTTTTTGTGGTACATAAAGAAAAAAAACTCAAACTGTTTCCTTTATTAGTTTTGATTTATGTGTAGTTCCTTGTTTTATGAAACATTTAGGAATTGTTCTTTACTTCTCTTTCAAGTTAGTATTTTGTTATTCATTTTAATATTCATTTGATTTGAAATAAAAAAGTTAACATTAATATATATTGTGTTATTGATATCCAATTGATGTTAAAATATTGAATTCTACTAGGAATAAATATATTTTTTCCTTAGACAGATTTAACTGCTTATATATTATTTTTTGCAATATTTAATATAAAAGTAAAAGGTTTCTAGTGTACGTTTAGTTTTCATTCTTTTAAAAGCATAACTTTCACCTGCTTACAATAAACTGATCTATTGCACTAGTTATGAACATGTAAGTAAAATCCAGATAAGTCCTGTTAAAGCTTCCATTTTAAGAATGGATCAGTCGCCTCAATAAATTCTGTTTTAAAATTTTATGAATAAAAATACCTTCTTTTTGCAGTTTGTGAATACTGTGTCCATGCTGAATGCCAAGATTTTAGTGTTGCTGATTGTAAAGAATGTGCAACTTATGCTCCAAGTAGAGATCAAGTAAGAGCATTATGTATATATTCCTTTCATGTACTATTCTACTCTAAATGTCGATAAGCTGTTGCGACTCTGAGGTTGCGTGTGTGAAAAGGTTAGAGAAAGAAGCAGCTATTGTCTATGAATAACTAATTTTGTTCAACTTTTAACACTATATGAATGCACTTTAATAGCTATAACTAAACCTGAGGAGCAATAAGAAATCTTAACCTGAAGTTATATATCAAATTATATGAAATGTACTTATCTAGCTTAATATCTTGTATGATCGGGCTTTCAGCCTGATAGCTCGTTCAGTCGTAAAGTTGACATCTTCCGCTATTCTGTGGATCCTTTTTCTATATTTAATCGTACGATGTGCTACCTCCAGTCTCTAACACTAAGATTTAAGCTTACAATCACTCTTAACCATTACCTCACCTCCCCCTACTTGACAACTGCCAAAAAGAAGTTGCATTTGCATAAAACCAAGGCATCTCTATGAAAGCGGGTTTTAAACTAAACTAGCTTCATGGCCTGGTGTTTGCACAGACTTTTTCTCTTTGAAAATTTTCCTTTCCCTTCACAAAATCTGCACTTCCATTCTTTTTCGAAATTACTTTGCCTTTACCGAGTGTATAACTAAATTCCCATTTTAATTTCCTCTTTCTTTCATGATGCCAGCACTTCTGTGCGGGTGTGATGATATGGTGTGAGTGATTGCATTTATGTGTTCCCATTAAAATTCCCTTTGTTGAAATTTTTTCATTTCTTTTCATTGTCAGACAAGTTTTTTCCCCCTTCATTTACCCCCTGCGTTGCACGAACATTTTTGAATGCACATAGTAATGAAACCAAAACAGTAATAACATTAAAACAAACAGCTAAACAATCGACATTAATATTGAAAACCAATATCAAACACGAATAAAACAACAAATGTGACAGAGCTGTGTGCCAATAGAAAATGTCATTGTTTTGTAAAAAAAATTATACCGTATTGAATAAAATGTGTGTAATTTCTAACTACAGATATTTTTTTGTTTAGTTGCTTATTATAGAAATTCCAAAAGATAAATGAAAAAATTGGTGTTTCATTTGGAGCCCGATATTAGGAATAATCCCTAATTAACGAACAAAATATTCTATCCTGATGAATTTGTTAAATCAAGATCCCACTATATATATTCTTAGAATTTAAAATAATAAAATGGATTAGAAATGTTCATTATTTGGTTGCAGCTAAGAAAGCTGATCAGCGATTTCAAGAAAAAGCTGTTTTAGAAGTAATAAAAAATATTTTATGAGAAAAAATTATTCAAACTAAGCATATTCATTATTTTAACAGTAATTATTTTTCTTTGAGCTTAAAATAGTAAAATGGGTTTGAAATTTTCATTTACCAATCAGTCGGTTACATTATGGCATTTTAAAAAGACTACAAACTAATCTAATTTTATCCGCTCCTCCTACATGGTTGGCCCCCCCCCCCCCATTTCCTCCCTTGAATATGAATAGCAAATAACTTAAGTGATGACAGCATAAAAAAGGGGAAATTCCCGTAATCTTTCTTCACTCAATGGTACCCGCTCCATTTTCCAGTTGTAAACTGAAAACAAGAAAAGAGTGACCTTCGCCGATTTTGTTGCGAATGCGCAAAGCTTTCAACCTTCGTATTAAGCAAAATCAAGTTTTTTATTAAAGTTTTTATTTTTTTGAAGGCTTAATTTTTAAGTTCATGCTTTCAAACTTCACACATCGATTGCAAACAACGGTAATTTTTAAACAATAAATGTAAGAGAAATACTGTGTTATTAGATTATCGTTAAAAGACAAATATAGACGAAAAACAAAAATTTTTTTTTTCAAAATCCACAATTTTTAAGCAGTTTTTTTAATCTCTGTACAGATTACGGATAATATTGTTCTACACTCGGAAAAAAAGTTTCGTGAGAATATTTTCGTAAATGATGAAGTTATTAAATGTTTATTAAAAATTTGAGTATTTTTTAAAAAATAGTAGGAAAAAAGTTTTTGACATTTTATTTTTTAAATGACTGTTTCTAAAAGAGAAAAGCATTAACTTTTTTAATGTTAATTTCTTTTATCAATTCATTTACGCGAAAGAAAATTCAAAGGGAACGATTTAGAAATCATTTTCATAAAAACGTATCGATTTTGACTCATTTTAGAAAAAATCGTTACAAATAGAAAATATCATTATTTTGTAACAAAAAATTATATCGTATCGTGGCGAAATAAAGGATCTTTCCGTTTCTGTAAGTAATTTTTGTCTGAGTTTCATAGGAAAAAATTAGATCAGTTTGAAAAACGTCGGGAGTAAAAAAATTCTCACCTCCCAATCGTTCATTCTGGTTGTGTTGTATTATCAGAAGAATCAACATGCAGGGGTAAAACAATTGTGCATTTTAAGGTGTTTAATTGATATCTTTTTAACTAATAGGAATATTGGAATATAAATGGTCAAAACGGCTTCCTCAGATCATTCCCGATTTTTTGGTACCTTTGGAGAGTTTATGCGTGGTGCAGTTCGTGAGAAGATACACACACATAGAAACATAGATTAGATAGATATATACGTTTGTTTACCTACGAATTTTAATAGTTTTGATCACAATTAAAAAGAGTATTTTCCCGAAGAGGATTAGTAGAAGCCCAAATAGAACGTGTTAGTGGCGTTGTCAATTTTAATTGTTTAGAGGTAATATTTTTATTCTTCCTGGTTAAATTACTAATTATTACTGGATTATTACAAATGTCTTCAATGTATCAAAAAGAAAACAATATTTTGTAAAATTATTTGTTATTAAGATTAATTTTATATCACTAGAATTTTTTCATCAGAATTTAAGGTTAGTTTCTAACTAACATTAAGAATAATCTAGCACTATTTAAGGATATCTTTTTTTTATTAGGGTTTGGAAAAATCAAAAAGTATTGATCTGTGTAAATTGATTTGTTACTGAACAGAAAGACAAAATATGATAAGGAACACTTTGATAAAACTGAACGTTTTACTGACTAATTAAGTAAAAGGAATTTTTTTTAAGGTTCCATACGGCAAATGGAAAAATTGTTTTGTTGTTAAATAATTTTATTACTGGAAAATGAAAGTTTCTTTTATATCAATACACAATTTAGTCTTAGTCTCTTTGAAAATGTCCAGTACCACTAAAGACCCGCCGTGTAGGGCAGCAATGCACGTTAAATCTGTCGAGAGCTGAAACGTCCTCCCATTGGTGTGGTAGGAGCGGGGGGGGGGGCCGGCTCAGGTGTCGTCCACGTCACTTGACCATGGTTCAAAATTACGTGGTCCGTCGCCAAAAGCCCTCGTGCAGCTGAACAGTGCGACGTTAATATTCAATCAATCAATCAATCTCTTTGAAAATGTGTAATGAAAAACAAGAGAGTTAAAAACTTGGAAATTTATTGCGATTGTAGCATAAAAATGTCTACAATTTCATGTAAAATACCTTTTTAAGTTATTATCACATGCCTTTATATTGCTACGTTGATCAGGGTTCGAGGATTTTATGCAAATCTGCCACAAAGTACAAGACAGTTCTTTAAGAGCAATGAGAATTTATTGACGAAATCCAATCCTTGAATTACAGGATTCAGCAGCAATATTAACAGAATAAATCTCAGGTCTTCACACCTTCAACAGCACTCAAGCACAATTATCAGTGTTTAAAATACACGTATGTAAAAGATCATTCTCAAGCATGGCCAAATTAATCAGTAATAACGGCCAAGGCAAGTTTACTAATCGCTAGTCAAAACAATACTCACTAATCGCTGGTTGAAACAAGTCTAACTCGTTTCGGCAAGCATCGATCTATTTATAGACCCGGCGGAAACTTCGAGAAAGATCCGCTTGCGTTATAGATCGTGAAATTAGTGTATCTCTCCACAGATTTCTAGAAGAATCCAGAGAGTTCCGGGTGCAAGGAATCAAACTTTTTTGTCAAGGAATGTGTGTGCTCGAAATTGCCACATTCAAAGCTTGATATCTACTAAAGATTGGAAAAGAACACAGGCCAAATGAAATATAACAAACATTATTTTTTTTATTGTTGGTAATCAAAAACACTATCACAATCACAGACTTCACGTTGATGCATTGATTGTTGCTCTTTTTATTGGTTTACTGTGGCCTCATTTCTTGCTACTGTTAATAGTCTGGAAATGAGATTTCATAGTTCATCCTTTTTTATTTGTATTCTCATAATTAAGGTGAATATTTTCTAACTTTGAATTCATGTAGCATTGTCCATTGTTGAAGCTACGAAAAGTGCTGCTAATATTCCACTGCAAGATATTATCAACTGGTTAAAGGCTGTTTTTGCTAATGTTGAAGCTTGTGACTCAAATTGCAGACCCCATTTTTTTGCACAAGAAAAAGCTCCATTATTAATATAAATAACTATGAATATGACATGCATAATTGTGTACATATATGAGTGTGTTCTTAGAGTTTTAATTAAAAAAATATACAGTTTTTCACTTTAATGCAAAATTGATATTTAATTTTCTATGTTAAAGTATAGGAGAGGGGTGAATGATTGATAACATTTTATACAGGAAATGATTTATTTTAATAGATTGAGTAGTTAAAGAATATACGTTTCTCTCTTTAGGATAGAATAGCCACAATACAGTTTTGTGTCATTATTAATAATTTTTTTTGTTTTGAATTTATTCTGGCTTATATTAATGTAATTAGAAGTAACTGATTGATGGTGCCAGGGTATTTTCCCTAAAGAATTTATTCTTACTAAATGAATGTTTACTATTTACAGTTTCTTTCTGAAATCTAATCCCCAATTGAAATTTTAATATTTTACGATTGATTGACAGTGGAAAAAGATTTATGATGTCCAGAGACTATACACAAGAACAGATAAACTTTCATATTTTGAAATGCTTTATAAATATTTGTGAAATTTAAAAAATAACCATGTACACTGCTGTAAATTTTTTTTTAGTATGATTATGTCATGTGGTGTTTACTGTTATTGAAAATATGTTTAAAAAAAAAACAAGTTTAAATTCTGTGTGAAGTGAGAGGGAAGATGAATCAAAATTTAACTATAAGTGCACTTTTCCGAAAATTTTAAGTTCAATAAAAATGGAAATTATAATTTTTTGAAATTTGAAATGTGACATTTTATTCCAAATATTGTAATACTATGAATTAATGTTTTTGTCTTATAAAATAATTTTTTTGGCAAGGGAATTATATCTGCTAAAAAAAATTATGCATTTGAACCGTTGGAATAATTTTTAACAAAATCTCGTTTCTTAAATTGGATTCTGTAGTTAGACAGAATTTATTTTTCAATAAATTGTGCTCAAGTTTCAATTATAGGAGTTAAATCATGAGGTTGGTTTATTCTCTGAATATCACAAAATAAAGTTTCTAGTAGCTCAATAGTATCTGATGCTTTCAATGGAGCTAACAATTAATGAAAACATTACTTCAATTTACTCTGATTTTTTCTTTGAGTGTACAGTAAGACCCCGATTAACGCTGTTTTATTTGAATAGTATGATTCCCTGAAATTGTACGCTGCGTTAGGCTTCCCAATATCCGAAGCAGTTTATCTGTGTTTCTTCTTTCCTGCGGTATTATACAAACATATTTTTATCGTTTTAAATATTTGTTGACGTTTTTGCAAATATAAATTTATATAATATAACGATTGCTATATTAACAAATATTATGATTTTTAGTTTTTATCATGAGTGACAATAAAAAACATGAAAATAAATCAACAAGAAAGAGCATTTCACTAGAAACTAAAATGCAAATGATTAAAAGATTAGATACTGATGAACGTTAATCTCAAATTGGTGCTGCATTGAATTTGGCAACTTCAACCATTCTCTAGAATAAAAAAAAAATACTGTCATAGGCAACTGCAACTACGACAAGCTCAGCAATTGGAATTATCTGTTCTAGAAATAATACAATAGAGGAAATAGAAATACGACTTTCTATATGGATTGACGACAAAATTGAACGCAATATGCTATTAAACCAATCTATCTTCTTGAAAAAAAGGCTGAAAATTGAAAATGCAAAAGAGACTGAATGATTGGAAATGTAAACATACTGACTTAGAATTTTATTTATTTTTATATGTATAGTCATTTATAATGTTTCTATATTTGTAAGAAATAATTTTTTTTATTGTTATAAAAACACATAATAAATTTAATGGTAAAATACTTGACCAATTTTCTTCCCATCTTCTCATAACCCCCTTATTTACATGAAGGGATAACCTCACTTAACGCTGTTTCACATTACGCTCTACTTTGATGGAACGTATACCCTGCGTTAAGCGGGGTCTCACTGTATATGCACATTGAAAAAGGAGTGAATAGTAAATAAATTCATGTTGGTTGAAGAAAATTAAAGTTATGTTTTTCAAAATCAAATTTAAAATTTTAAATAAACTAATTCACTTTTTACAAACATGCATCATATTTATATCTTATAATCTTGTATGTGTAATTAAATCATGTAAAAGTTGAATTGATTAATAATTAAGTTATGTAATTATTTTAAAAATGGTAATTAGTGTGGTGATTTTAAAATTTACATTCACTTTATTATTGAAAATTACTATTTGATATTTCCTATCTCTAGAAATTTCCAATTAACTAACCAAGTCTTTTTTTGACTAAATTTTTAGTATAATAGATGCTGTGCTTTCTTTCTGCATTACATTTTACACACCTTTCAGCTCTGCAGAATTATAGTTAATTCAAAATGTATAAGTTGAATTTATATATTTTTAATGCTAGCACATTAGTATGCTGGATTAACCACAACAATATGAAGAGAGATATTTTGCTCATTAGAGTTTTTTTATTCTATAATTAAAATACTAGTTCAGTCTATTTTGTTTTTAAATTAGAGAGTAAGGTCATTCACAAAATGATCTTTTATTCATTTTGGACGCTTGAAAATTAAAAATTGTCTAAACATTTAAAGAATACATTCGTTTTGAGAAGACAGATAAATTTTTAATTAACAGTTTTAAAATGTACAATTTATCTTATAAAGCAGTGTTCCCCAACCCTTGGTCCGTGGACTGGAACTGTTTTGCAGATCAAATAGTACCGTGTCGCAGAAGGAACATTAAATTATTTTCATTTTATTTACTGTAGTATATTTATCATGGGTTTGAGAGACTTTTTTTTTAAATCACTTTATATTCATTTTTGGTGTACTTCATTTTATTCTGAAGCCATAATTAAAAAAAATTAAATTAAAATTATTAAATCAAAACAGTCTAAAATATTGTTACGAATTTTGTGTAAATAGTGTAAATAATTTGTGTATTTGGATGTTTAATGCATTTATATTACTCTATGTTATATTTATTTCATGTTAAAATTGTGCTATTCACAAGCAATGCCACCCCTTACGTTATAATGGTGATTCAATGAGAACTTGGCGAAATCTTGGCGGTAGAGCCAAGTTGGCATCATTTTTGGCGAGTTCGGAACCCTCTGGAATCTTCTAGAAAGTAGTGTATCTCTCCACTAGTGTCACGTTCAGTAACACGAGCGGTTATATTTCTGGAAGTTTCTGTCGCACTTATAAATAAATATATGCGCTGGTACGGGGATGAGTCTGGATTAAACCAGCGAGTAGTGAGGATTGTTTTGACTAGCGATTAACTTGGCTGTACTTGTGAAAAATCTTTTACTTACGTGTATTTTTAAACACTGGAGATTGTTTGATTGCTGTTGAAGGCGTGAAGACCTTCGGGGATTTACTCTGTGAATATTGCTGCTGAATCCTGTATTTAAAGGATTTGATTTTTGTTAATAAATTCACATCGCTCTTAAAGAATTGTTTATTTTTTGTGTGATTGTTTTGCATAAAATACTCGAGCCCTGGGATCAACGTAGCAGTTTGGTGTCAGAGGTGGGATTTTATGCCAATAACAAGAGCGATGGATGAGCAACTGAAGGCTCTGTTGTAAGGCATTAATACCTTAAAAAACGACCAAGAAGAGGCCAAGAAGAGATGCAGGAAAGGATGGAGAAAGGCCAACAAGAAATGCAGAAAGGTCTGCATGATACTAAGAATGAGTTAAAGGAGAGAATGCAGAAAGGTCAAGAGGAGCTAAGAGATGCTCTAGAAAAGAAAATGGATAATGTGGAAGAGAGAACAGCCGTCAAAGTTGAAGAAGAGATAGAGAAGAAAGTAGAGGAAGAAATAGAAAGAATTAGAGGACAAGTTGATGAAAGAATTGAGGAAGTGGCCAGAAATTTTAGCCTTATGTCACAGAGAGTGGAAGAACTTGAAAAGAAGCTTCTAGCTTCCGGAAATGCAACGAACGAAAGCATTTTATCCCTGCTGATCCAGTACATGTGCCTTCTTCTGCAGTGCCTCTAACTGCCTCACCAATGTCAGTAAAACTGTCTACCTATGATGGAAAAACCAACTGGGAGGTATACAAGATTCAATTCTCAATAATTTGTGAAGCCAATGGATGGACTGAAGGGGTTAAATCATGTCAGCTAGCAGCATCCCTTAGGGGAGAAGCTGCTGAAGTACTGCAGACTCTTCCAGACACAGAGCGACTGAATTTGAACTCCCTATATAATGCTCTGGATCTTCGGTTCAGTCAGAAATACTCCAAGGACTACGCACGTCTGCAGATGAAAACCAGACTCCAGAAAACTGGAGAAAGCTTGCAGGAGTATGCCTCTGAAGTAGAAAGGCTTGCCAACTTGGCTTTCTCCGACCACCCAGCAACTGTGTGAGAAGTAATCTCTTTGCAATATTTCGTGGATGGATTGAAAGATGGGGACATCCAGAAGGCTGTAAGAATGGCAGATGTCCAAGATCTTAAATCTGCCCTGTTATATGCCCTGAAATTGGAAGCCTCCAATGAAGTCAGTTGCAGAGACCGCCATTCCATCCGCGGAGCTAGAGTGACTGCGGATGCACCCTGTGAATCTCCATGGATGAAGGAGATGAAGAAATTGAAAGAAGAAATTCAAGACTTAATGACTCAACTTCAGAACCGTAGGAGACGTAGTATCACGTGTTGGGGGTGTGGCGAACCAGGGCATCTCAGAAGTAACTGCCCCCAAAACTATAAAAAAGATCGTAGCACTAAGTGCTGAAGGTGCGGTGGAGAAGGGCACCTAAGAAATAACTGCCCTCAAATAAACAAGGAACATCCACACTTTGCAAATGTAGTCGTGTCTAAGGAAGTGTGCAGAAACCGAAAAAGATCACCTAAGGGGAATGGAGACATCCAATCGAGAAGACCTTGCCCGGAGAACAGTAAATACTGCTCAAGAGTTGAAAAGAAATTTGGCATAATAGATCAAGTAGTCCGCCAAGTTACGACATCAGAATTGGACCCGTAGAGTGATGAGAGTGTCCGAAAATAGCAACTGGCTGATCCTGAAATAAAACCAATCTTAGAATTCAAAGAGTTGTCTGATGAAAAGCCCAGCTGGCAAGACATCGCCCCTTTCCGTCCTACAACGAAGCGTTACTGGGCTCTTTGGGACTCTCTCCATCTGAGAAATGGTGTTTTATATAGAAAATGGGAGTCTGACAACAGAAAAACATTCAGGTGGCAATTGATACTCCCAAAGACAAGAGTTTCAACAATCCTTAAGGAACTCCATGGCAGTCCAACTGGAGGTCAATTTGGTGTTATGAAGACCTTACAAAAAGTTCGTGAGCGCTTCTACTGGAACAATGTGCGTAGTGACGTGGAAAAGTGTTGTCGCACATGTGATCCCTGTGCTGCACGCAAAGGTTCCAGAAAGCGCACTAGAGGAAGACTGCAGCTGTATAATGTGGGAGCGCCTTTCAAACGAATTGCTTTTGACATCCTAGGTCCACTTCCGAGATCGTCAGATGGCAACAGCAATATCCTGGTTGTCATGGACTACTTCACTAAGTGGCCTGAAGCGTATCCTATTCCCGACCTAGAGGCCTCGACTGTTGCAGAAGTTCCAGTTCAACATTAGATCTCAGGATTCAGGGTCCCTCTACAACTGCACTGCGATCAAGGTAGAAAATTCGATTCTGCAGTTTGCAAGAGACTGCGTGAAATGCTCACCATCGACAAAACCAGGACAACAGCTTTGCATCCTTAGTCGGATGGCATGGTAGAGAGGTTCAATCAGACCATCCTGAACAGTCTCTCTCTACTGGTATCCAATAATCAACCGGACTGGGACAAGAAATCTCCCTTTTTCCTGCTTCCCTACAGGAGTGCCGTTCACGAGACCACCGGCTATTCCCCATCCCAGATGCTCTTCGGACGTGATCTTCGTCTGCCTGTAGATCTTCTGTTCAGCCGACTACCAGATGCTCCCTTGGCGCCTGAGGAGTATATCGAGAAACTCCAGGCCGCGGATGGAGGAAATGCATCATCTGGCTCGGGAAAGAATCGGCATGTCTTCCGAGAAGATGGAGACCCAATACGAGGCAAGAGCAACCGGACACGACCTCCACGAAGGTGACAAAGTGTGGTTATGGAATCTGGAACATCTTAAAGCACTCTCTCCAAAGCTGCAGACCAACTGGGAAGGTCCTTACACAGTCCTAAAAAGACTGAATGACGTTGTGGTGCGGATACAGATCATGGTCATTAATGATTTTGTAAATACAGTGGGTGATCGGTTAACGTACATAATCCTTTCCAAGACTATGCTCGCTATCCGAATTGTTCGTTAACCGATCATCGAATCACCATAGACTTCTATGTGAAATCGATTAATTCGTTCTTGAGACCCTAAAAATTAAATTTTATAAAATGTATAATTTCTTAGTAAGTTTTTTAAAAAATAATACATACATATAGTCTTGCATATGAATCAGTCCTTTTCATTTTTTGCTTATGGGGTGTTGAAGAACATGTCCAATGTCGATTGCTTCTCTCTTTTTCAGGATTTTCTGGAAGTAATTAATAGCATTGTCATTGTAAAGATCCCTAACCCTACTGACATCAGCTTCGTTTGGGTGCTATTATAAGACCATTGCTCTGACATCCTCCCACTTTTTCAAAAGATCTTTAATGGCAGATGTCGGCATTGGTCCTCTTTCGTCTTCCTCTTTCTTGTTCAGAGGGAGACACATTTTGCTGTGTTTCTTTGTGTTCATTCAAAATTTCTTGGAGATCTTCTGTCATCCGTTCATCTTCATGTCCCATTATGAGCTCCTCGTTAACCGATCACCCTAATTCCTTAGTTTTATTTTAGTACTGTAATTCATGTATTGTGAATTTATTTACTTTGTATATGCTGTTGAGTATATTCGTTACTTTATATGTGATTATTATGTGAGTAGTTTGTCTGTAAATAGATACCTCTTACTCAAAGATTGTACTGCCCGGGACGTGCAGTCTCTGAGGAGGGGGCGGTGTTACGAATTTTGTGTAAATAATTTGTATTTGGATGTTTAATGCATTTATATTACTCTGTTATATTTATTTCATGTTAAAATTGTGCTATTCAAAAGGAATGTCGCCCCTTATGTTATAATGGCGATTCAATGAGAACTTGGCAGTAGAGCCAAGTTGGCATCATTTTTGGCGAGTTCGAAACCCTCTGGAATCTTCTAGAAAGTAGTGGATCTCTCCACTAATGTCACGTTCAATAACACGAGCGGTTATATTTCTGGAAGTTTCTGTCGCTCCTATAAATAAAGATATGCGCTGGTACAGGGATGAGTCTGGATTAAACCAGCGAGTAGTGAGGATTGTTTTGACTAGCGATTAGCTCGGCTGTTCTTGTGAATAATCTTTTACTTACGTGTATTTTTAAACACTGGAGATTGTGTTTGATTGCTGTTGAAGGTCTGAAGACCTTTGGGGATTTACTCTGTGAATATTGCTGCTGAATCCTGTATTTAAAGGATTTGCTTTATGTTAATAAATTCGCATCGCTCTTAAAGAACTGTTTTTTTGTGTGTGATTGTTTTGCATAAAATCCTCGAGCCCTTGGATCTACGTAACAATATAAATAATCAATCACCCCCTCTTCCATCTGACCGCAATAAAATTTTCAAATGTTGACAGGTCCTTAGCCCATAAAAAAAAAAAAAAAAAATTGGAGAGGTTATAAATACATAAAGGAGAAAATAAAACTAATTGTTATGCATATTTATGTATTTGTTTAGCACGCTTTTATAAGTTCCACTTGTATGGAATGGAATCTTTGAATTCGATTTTTACCCACTTTAAAAGGTCAGATTAACTCGAAATTTTGCACACTTGTCAAGGACCAATGACTATACATTAATTTCATAATTTTATTTAATTGTCCTGATCAGGATCGTCATAAATAAGGATTTTAAGGATTTCCATATTTGGTGACTAATTCATTATATTGTTTCCAGATTTGGCGACTAATTGCACAAACCATTTTCAGATTTTGCAACTAATTGCATAAACCATTTTCTGATTTGGCGAGTAATTCCATCTACCATTTCTAGATTTGGCGACAAAAAGATTAAGGAGTAACCCTCAAACTGCGTGTAGGCTTGTGGTTAATACAAATAAAACAAAAAAAAAAAGTTTTTTATGTGAAAAGGAGTAGGGTGGATGTGTAGTTTTTCTGAAAATGGAAATAAAAAAAAGACTCGTGCTTGTGAATAAAAGTAATTTCTGTTCTTACTGCTAAATATTTTTTATTTTTATAAAAAATATTTATACATTTAGAAGTGATTATACGAATTAACATTATAGCAATACATTTAAAGGGTGATAAATTTATGTTCTAACTGCTAAATATTTTTTTTATTTTGATAAAGCAATATGTTTAAAAGTGATGATATGAATTAACATTATAGCAATATGTTTAAAAGGTGATAATACGATTGACATTTAATATTTCTTGAAACACACTCTTATTAGTTAGACCTGTTTCTATAAAGAGGGAATCTTTAAAATGTAATGATATGGGACATATCCGAGGCCCCGTAAATGGAGAGAATAAATACCCTTCAGACCCATTAATTAATATCCATTGAAGAGCAAGACTAATTTTAGCAGCCACATAAATCTGGCTCCATATATCAAACTCAAGGATAAATTCAACAAAGAATAAATGATAGTTTTAAAAACTGAAAAAACAGGCTTGTATTGTAGATCGAACTATAAAAAATGAAAAATAAATTGTAGTTTAAAAAAAAACCAAAAAACACACTTTTATAGTGAATTGAACTAAAAAGTAAAAAAAAAAACCATTCTTTATATAAGAATAAAATGATTAATGAGAAAATTAATGTCATTGTGGTAAAAACATGGGGTGCTTTGTACTACATTTTTACACTAACTCAGCATTTTGGAATAGAAGTAGTAAGAAATTATAACAATTAATGTTAATTCACATTTTATTCCATGCTCTCTTTTATCCCAATGACATTAATTTTCTCATTAATCATTTTATTCTTATATTAAGAATTATTTTTTTACTTTTTAGTTCAATTCACTGTAAAAGCTTTTCTTTTAGTTTTTTTTAAAACTATAATTTACTAAGCCTTGCAATTACTAATCGAATCTATTTAAGTATGTAAGACATCTCATGTTTCTCATTATGTTCTATTATTCATTTTTTTTAGAAAAGTTCATTATCAGTTAAGAGAATTTAATTGTTTATTATATTCCCTTGGCCCCAGTAGATATTAAAATGACTTCTTCCTATTTTACTTTCATGCAAATACTATGGCTTATTGCAAACATTTTGTAAAAATAAAATGGACAATAGACTGTTAGTGTAAATGTTAATTCTTTTGTTTTACTACCCAATTGCTTGAGAAATTTACATTAGAAATCTCCACCTGGAAGACTATATTAAAGTATTAAAGCCAAAACATGTATGTGAATTTTATGTAAAACTCCCTGGTAGAAGATGTGCTTGGTGTATCCTGTCTTTAATCCAATCCTAGACCCATCAGTGTGCATATCCTACTTGGAAGAGTCCTCACAAAAATTATATTGAACAGTTCGATCACATGAGTTAATAGGATTTAATGAAGTAGATTTATCAATCTAGGATGATTAAAGTCAGAAAATGAAGAGTTTTGCAGATTTCAAATTTGTTATTAGTTGTAATTTTGTTTTATAAAATAAAATGTATTGATATGATTTCTGTTGTCACGATCCTTCGTTCGTGGGTGTGAAGGGATTCCAGTAAGAATCGGACATTTCTCAAGTTAAACACACACTTTTACTTCTTTTAACACTTATTATGCTTTATCAAAAACTTGATAATACTGTCTAATAACTAAAGCTAGGATCAATCAACCTTGTTAATCTTTAAAAGTAAATATGAGCATTTATCTATTCTCCTGAATGCTGTTGCTGCAACACTTGCTTAATTGTCAGCGTAAGGTGGACTGCTTCCCTTTTGCTTAATCTTTCCTTCTGGGATTAATAATACTAAGTATGGCCACTGGTCGCTCATACTATGCTTTATTCTTTGAATCAATTATCAACCATCCTCGTCTACTCCATGACTAGCTCTTAAATATAATTTTGCATTTACATAAAATCAAGTCCTCTCTATGGAAAGCGGTTTTCAACTAAAATCACAGTTACAGAGAGTATTTTACCCTAGATGATTAGTGGATTCTTGAATAAAACCTGTTACACTGGAATAACTTGTACAGTGGCGATTGGATATGGTTTTGAAATTTTAAATATGTTGAATGGAATTTAATTTGATGATTATTTATAAGAAGTGAGCGAGATCCACTCCACACTCCCACAGCATGACAAATTTGCCACTAGTCATGACTGTTTTAAGGATTACCTGTATTGTAAAATGGAAATGACAGATTTAGATTACCGCCCACTTTGGGATCATGACGTATCCATGATTTAGGATGATCTGCTGTTCTAAACTGTATTCCTTTGAATTGAATGTTGACTGTGTCTTTGGTGCCTGCTTTTATCGTTCTTCATTGCATTAGGCTGCTTGTCGACTTATGATCGAGAGGTTGAAGACAAGCATAGGATAAAAAATAATAATGGGTGCACACACACACACTCAAGGTTGAATTGCCTACAAATACGAATGTTTTAATATTAGTTTGGCATCCAAATTCCTGCTGTTTTTTAAAATTTAGCATTCCGCATGTCATTAAATGTTTTTGGCATAATATTTTAAAAATCATTCGAAATAGGATGTTTTGTTCTACATTAATCCATTTTTTTTTGTTCCAGTTAATTTTTGTTAATATTCACATCATTGAAATGGAATGTTAAATTGAGGTAAATCAGAATTTTCAACACCTTTTTGTTTTTAATCATGATTCTAAGGTTACGAAAGCTTCTTGGGACATTAGTGCTGTGAATGAGAGGGTGCTGTAGCTGTGTGTGTGTGTGTGAGAGAGAGAGACAGACAGAAAGGATTTTCACATCTTTCGATCTCTTTAAATGCTGTATGTGGGGTTTTGTTCAATACATGCAGAATTTTGAGCTCGGTTGAATTTTTCAAGTCAAAAACGAATGATTTCTCCCAGCGAGGTAGTGAAAATCTTGTAGAACATTGGAAAGAATATGTTAACTACAGCAAATAATACATTGGTTAATTAGCTGTTAATTTTTATTGTTCAGCTAACTTTTTAAAAATATGCAAAAAAGTGTAGAAACTTAGTTGCCAACTCAATATTGTTTGTAAATAATTTAAATTGTGGGACGCTATTAAAGTTATTTGACACATTATAAATTTTATTTTTTAAATAATCCACTTTGAGGGTCCCAGGAGGTCCAAATGTAATAGTTAACAGTTTTAATGGAATTATTATTAATTTTAAACTATTTATTATCAACTATTTTCTATTGAAGACTATACCACTACATGTTACTCGATTTTGGATGGCAGGACATTTGAAGACTATTGCCTTGATTTTTGCAATTGAAATTTCTTAATTTAAATCCTTTTGTTTATTTCAAATTAATGTATTAATTTCATTAGTGCTTATTTCTAATTGCCTGCGATTTAATCCAGAGAAATAAGTATCACAGCAAGTACAAGATCATCAGCAAAAGCTTGATAATAAATTTATCCAAGTTTAGTTAAAGAGTAATTAAAATAGAGATTTCACAGAAAAGGATCAAGGACCGATCCTTGTGGGCAGCCTTGAAGATTGGCTGTGAAATAGAAATATTGTAACTATTATAGATAACTTTGTGATTTATAGGATAAGAACCTTTTAAAAAATATTGAACAATCTATGCTACCAAACACATTTATGTTTATTGAAGTGGCTGTGGTATTAGTTTTAAAAAAATTGATACTGAGGCATGGAAAGTTTTAACTTGCCCTCCATATTCACCTGACAACACTTATTAATTACCTTTTTCGCGGGTTGAGCAGCATTTTCAGCTGTTTTTGTAACTCCTGTATTCTAAGAATTTTTTCATTCTAAACCTTAGGACTTACAAAAATGTGTTTTATCTCTTAAAATGATAACAAGAAGCTGTTGATAGCAATTTTGAATATGCATAATCTTGAGTTATATACATTTTGTACTTTGTACAGTGGTGGCCAAAATTGTGGACACTTTTTAAAATTGTTATATTTTTTAAGTTTGTATGCTTATAGAAAATTTTACGTTGCACAAAAGGCAAAGTATTTTATATCATTTTAAAGAGAATTTAATACCAAATTCACAATACAAAAAAGAAAATTCAAATATTTACAATGCAAAAAAGTCTAATGTTTATTGCAATAACTGCAATAAACATTAGATACTGATGATAGCAGTGAGTTATCAGAGCTTAGTGAGGTTGCCTTTGTTCTTTATCATAGCTTAAAATCAATGTTTCATTGAGCTAAAAATAATTTTAAGCTCTTCCTTTGTTATTACATGCCAGGAAACAATTATATCCTCAATTAGTTCCTTTTTATTTCATGGGTGCCTCATTTGGACAAGAATATTTAAACGTTGCCACAAGTTTTTGTTAGGATCAAGGTCAGGACTGTTTCCTGGTCAGGATAACAATGACATTTAGTCAAAAAGCAATGACATCAAATAAAAGAGTAGATTGGACACATGTGTGACGAGAAAGTGGTATTTCCTATGTTAAAGTTACATAACAGGTGGGTCGTCAGTGACATCTGGATACTAAAAGTTTTGTGTAAGATGTCAGGAGACAAATTTAATAAAAAAAAAACCTGAAAATGGTGCACCACATCTGTTGATGACAGAAGAACAAAAATATTATATTTCAGAGGTAATAAAATGTCAAGGACTTCCATCAAAAGTGATCTGAGTGATGTTGGTGTTTCTGTCAGTTGTGAAAAACAATCAGGAGTAGATTAGCAGATGGTGAGAATAAAAGGTAGAATACCACGAGAAAAGCCGTATTTCAATTTATAGCAATGCTAAAAGGGACTACAGTGGGCAACTGAACACATTAATTAGACAAATGATTATTGGTCACAAGTTATTAAGAGGAACGAAACTAAAATATCGTTATTCGGTAGTGATAATCTAAAATATGTAAGGCGTGTAGAATAGCAGAAATGCTACATCCTGACTGCATCCAGGCAGCTGTGAAGTACCCACATAGTTTTATCATTTAGTCATGCATATCAGTAGATGGTATCGGTCGCCTTTATATCATCGATGGGACACTGAATGTCATAAAATACAGACCGCCATTCTAGAACCCAAACTTCTGCCTTCCATGAGGGATCTATTTAACAACAATACTTCATTTATTTTTCAGGAAGATTCTGCTCTTTGCCACACAGTAAAGTAATTGAAAGACTGGTACTGTTCTAAGATCATTGAGTTGTTGTCCTGGCCAGGAAACTGTCCTGACCTCGATCCTAGCGAAAACTTGTACCATTTGAATACTCTTGTCCGAATGAGGAACACATGAAATAAATTGGAACTAATAGAGGATATAATTCATTCCTGTCATCATGTAATAACAAAGGAAGAGCTTAAAACTATTTTCAGCTCAAAGAAACAATGATATGAAGCTATAATAAAGAATAAAGGCAACCTCATTAAGCTCTGATAACTCACTGCTATCATTAGTATCTAATGTATATTGACAGTTATTGTAACATAACTTTTTTTGCATTGCAAATGTTTGAATTTTCTTTTTTGTATTGAATTTAGTATTAAATTTTCTTTAAAATGATATAAAATACTTTGCATTTTGGGAAACGTAAAATTTTTTCTATAAGCATACAAACTTAAAAAAAACAGCAATTTTAAAGTGTCCACAATTTTGGCCACCACTGTATATACCTGGGTTATATACTTTGCTCTTCATCTTTACAAAAAAGGGGGGGGGGCGCCACTAGTAGAAGTTTTGTATAATGCATAATATGGGTATGTTACTATAATTTAAAATGTTCTTTAGGCTAAAGTGACTCAGTATCATCATTGGAGAGAAGGAAATCTACCTGGAAACTCAAAATGTCAGCTCTGTAAGAAGACATGTTGGTCATCTGAGTGTCTTGCTGGTATGAGATGTGAATGGTGTGGAATGACTGTAAGTTATTAAACCTCTGTTTAGTTACTAATACTCTGTCATAGGTTTAATAAGATTTTGCTGATTTTTTTTCTTCTATGTTATTCCTTCTTTAAATAGGAATACTTTGTCCTATATAAATAATTTATGTACAATTTTTGTACATAATGTAAACATTCTCACCTGAAAGTGTTGTAATTGTGTTTCAAACATTTTTTTTTAAAAACCTCTATTTCTATTGCTTAGTTAAGCATGCATGATATTCTTGACTTTTTTGTCCTTGATGCTGTAGGCACATCCTATATGTTACAAAAATTTACAAATGGAGTGTAATTTTGGGTGCCTGGAAAGTATTATGCTTCCACCTAGTTCTGTTAGCATTCCGAGAACAGATGTCCCCTTGGAAACGATTATTGGTGTAGAAATAAAGAAAAGAGATGTTCTTAAAATATGTATAAGTAAGTTTGTCTTTTTGTTGTAGCATTGTATATATTCCTCAAAATACTTTTCCTTTGAAAATTGTTTTTTATTGGCAGCAAGGAGCATTTCGGAAGAGTTTTCACCTGGTGAATGTAGAAATAAAGAATTTGATGATTATCCATCGCCTAAGGAAAAAGATAAAGATGATGGTTTGTTTTTTATTCTTATTCGCAAGTTAACTATCGATTTTTTTCATTCTAAAATGCAGAGACTAAATCTTTGTGTTAGTTCATTCCAACTTAAGATTATTTGACAATGAAGATAAAACTTTTTTCTTACTAAATTTACTAAACACTAAATGAATTTTTTAAATTTTGTTTCATTTGATTACTTTGACACCTCTTCACCGATTTTATCAGAAATTCTTACTAGTGTGTCTATATCACCATCACAAATACATTAAATTTGTTACATCATTAAGGATAAATAACCTTTTAAAAAGTGTTTTTACGAGGTTAGAAACACGTCTACTATTTAATTCCTGTGATTGTACTTTGTCATCTAACTGTAAATTCTGCAGTACTGATTTGAGTCTAATGTTTTTATAATCAATATATTGTTTGCTTTAATTGCTTATAAGAAGTATTGGATGAAGTGGAACAGGTAAGATCAAAATCGTTTGTCAGAATATTACAATCCGGAACTAATGCTATGCTACAAAATTCAGTACTTATAGAAATGGTACCTGCTGTGATAAATTGAGATTAGAATTGTTAAAAACTGTAATTCAGGATTACTTATCCAGAATGGAGGCACTAATCTTAACATGACCTGCTTCAACAGTGGGATCAACTTTAGATTTTAATGACTTTTCAGTTACAAGTGAGCAAAAGTTGCATGGCAACAGTAAAAAGTAGCTCGGAAAGAAAAAAATATGTTTGAAAGTAAATAAAAAGTTTGGTAATTAAAATTACTATTGTGCAAGAGCAGTTAGGTTTTCAATGTGAAAGCCAGATTATTGTTTGGAAACTGTTTAGAACTGGAGTCATAGGCAGAATATGGAATACCATTCTATGAAATTGAAGTCTGTTGAAATTACTGAATCAATTGTAGGAAATAATCGGTGTTCTCTCGACAGAGTCACTAATGTGTGTTGAGAAATCCTAGGTTTTTGTAGTAGAAGTAACCTGTAAAACTTCACCATGTTAGAAGAATCAGCAACATTTCTAATAAGTTTTATTTATAATTTCATATTCTAATCTTATTAAATCAAAAGTTGCAAATCCGCAAACGATTTGATTTGAGCTGTTACAGAGAGGTTTTATTCAAATTTATATTCAATACTCTATATTCAGCCAGCTCAAGTTCATGGCAGTTAAGTGCAATTTTTACAAGCATAATTCTCTGTTAATTAAAAAAAACTTTCTAAAAGGTCGCCTTTTTCACTTATTATATATATATATATTTAATGTTGCTCTTAATTTTATTTTTGATTTCTTTAGAAGTTATAAAAGTTTATGATGGGAATGCATCTTTAAAGAGAAGAATGTTCCGGACAATCACAATACTTCGTAATGCTACTAGAGAGGAAATGATTGTAAGTTTTAAATTGGCCTTTATTGAATTATATTCTGCTTATTTTAATATCCTATTTTTTTGTGTGTAAAATAAAGATTTTAAAACATTAAATTGACATTCTTTTAAACTGTGCACCCTTTAAAAATTTTTACTTTAAAAAGGTCTAAAATGTGTTTTTTTATTGCTGGAGATGAAGAAATTTTAAATTTTAATGCATATTAATTCGAGATTTTTAGCAATGAAATGGACCATTGCAGTATTCTTCATATTAAATTGTATTTTAATTTTTGAATTGCAATATTCTGTTTTCTCTGTTTGACAAGATATAACCTGATTTTCATTCATGTAGCACACACATTTTGAATTTTTCTTAAATATTTATTTACCAGTTTTCTGAACCAAGTTTGTGTGTATGTGAATTTTTCTATATTGTTAGTAAATTGAATTATCAATGTTTTCGGTTTTTACTGAATCCAGTTTAAGTAAATTAACCAGACAAATTGTTTTCCCATATAAAATTATTATATTTAGATACTCAGAACTTTGCATCTATTTTTATTTAACTCTGATTGAATCTTTTAAAATCAATTTCAGTGTGCTGCTTTAAGAGCTTTTCATATATCTGATGATCCTAAGCACTACTATTTGACTGATGTGTATGGTATGTAGTATTTCTTATATCATTGTGCTTATAATTATGTGGATAAGTTATGCATTTTAGCTGTAATAAATTTACTAAACTATTAAAATCCGCAGATTGGGAAATAGATTATTTCTTTTACAGAATAGATTTAGTACATGTAGCACAATATTCCATCACACATTTTTTTCTTACATTGCTAATCCTTATGGTTAGAGTAGCTGTGTTGTTGTTGCAAGCTAGTGGCCAGTATTGCTTCTGTCAAATTGTGGGTTCGAATCCTGGTGTCATTAAAGACAGGTTGAGTGGTAGATGCATGTTTTTATTTTTCAAAGTAAAGACTTTGCTGTGATATAAAAGTTAGGAAAGTGGTAGTCATGTGTTAGTAGTATGTTAAAATGTTAGTAGCTCAAGTGTCATCCTGATCACTTGAGTGAGGTTCAAAAAGTAATGCAATCCATTGTCATGTCTCTTTTTGCTTCTACATGCATCATTGATAAACAATAAGTGCTAATCTTTTTTTTCTTGTATTTGTTTTGCTCATGGTTTAGAGTTTATGGTATATTTTAATACAGTGTGTTAAAAATTGGGTCTTAATTATGAATTGAATAAACAATATAGTTTTGTGATGCTTTTACAAATAATTAAAATTGTTCAAAATTGTTGACTTTTTAAAACGTTTTTATGACTTTTTTAATGTTTTTCAACTAAATTTTAATTTTAAAATCTATTTCAAGTTAGTACGTAAATTGACATAATACAAGTTCTCTCTTGTTCTTAAATTTGAAGTTTAATAGATGTTCAAAATAAATTGTAACTTTTTTGTTATTTCTGAACCTACAATTATCCTACCTTCTTGTGCAGTCAAAAATTTACTATATCACTGTAAGTTTCCAAATGAATGCTGTGGTGTTTTTTAATTCACTATAGTGATGCACATTTTAATTAGGTGATCCACCTGAGAAAGAAATCGAAGAATTTATGCCTGTTCAAAGTCTTACTAGGAAAGAAGGAAAACGACCAGCAATCTTATTGAGATACAGACCTCCTGACCCCAATTTAGGTTCTGTGAAGGTTTATCCAGGAAAATTTAGGTAATTTCCTATTCCTCTTATATTAATATTATTTATACTTTAGTTATGAAAGTAAGATTTATATACACTGAAGAGCAATTACATTATGACTGTCAGTTTAATATAAAGTAGAAGAATTTTTCGCTCTGTTAAAACTGCTAACATCCAGCAAATCATTGACTTGACATGTTTACGGGCTGTCTCAGGTATCTGCAACCAGGCATTCATTTACTGGTCCTGCAGTTTCTGAGGCATAACTTGGTAACACGAATTCTGCTTGTCAGATGGAATCACAAATGATCAATAGGATTTATGTGATGTACTCTGAGGGCAAGGCATGCCAGAATGTTCCTCAAACCACTTCCTGACAACTTGGCTCTTATGATATGGTGCATTATCACATTAGTAAATTCTATCACCTTCTGGGAACACTGTTGCTATGAGGGGGTGCACTGGATCTGCAATGGTGCTTGCATAGCACTAAAATGTCTGGGATTTTTCTATGGGGATGGTAGGTCTTAATGAATCCCAAGAAAGTATTACCAACACCATAATATCAGCACCATCTCTGTAGTCAATTGCGAGGTATTTTGTCGGAAATCAGCATTTGCACTTCAATATAATTGACCTGATAATGTGATTTGTCAGAACTGGTAATTTATCTTCCATTTTTCTATGGTCCAATGCTGATGTTCTTGAACTATTAATTTTTAGTGTCTAATTAGACCTATACTCATCAGAACCTTGAACAATGACAGAAAATGATAGAAATACCTTTGGTGTCTTTAAGCATCAGATCCCAAGAGCTATTTTTGGAAGAATTCAAGTTGATGGCATTTACCACAGATGCTCAAAGTTAGAAATCTACCGTGCCTTCAGGGGACCAGATGTTGTCAAATATATAAAAATCCAACAAAATGGGCTGGCCATGTTATTAGAATTAACACAGAACTTTCAACACAGAAAATCCTTTTGGCCAAACCCACTAGAACTAGAGGTTAGCCCAATATCAGGTAGGTTGACTGCCTAGAAAGGGATTTTGCTACCCTAAGAGTGACCAATTGGAAGATTATGGCCAAAAAATAAGGTTCACCAAGGGGTGTTGCGCCATTGAAGACGAATGCTGATGTTCCATTACCTATTGCAGGTGTTGATTAAGATAACATGCTGTCAGTGCAGGGATGCGATTTTGGCACCAGCTTGTAAGCACATATGCAGCAGTGTGCTGTGTGGATCTCTGCTGTTGTAGCTGCTGATGATATTGGCCATTGTAGCTCTTCAATCATGGCAAACAATACGTATGGTCTCCAAACACCACTTCTGATAAGTACTTACAATAGATCACATTCAGCTAATGTGCCATCTCTGAAATTGATGTTTCCAGGTGCCAAGCCATAATGATTAAACATTTATTGAAATCTAAAAAATAATCTGCTTTTCCCATTATGTTAAACACTTAACATGTGTTATAAACTCCAGCATCAGATGCAGATGCTTTTTGATTTTGTATCTGGCAGAGCACATTGCATTAGAGGAAGGTGTCATAATGTATGGCTGTTCAATATATATATACACATGTAATTTACTTAAATTGATACCTACTCATAATTCGAATCTCCTTTATTTATAGCATCTAATTCATAAATCCTAATACCCAATTTCGAAATGTGTCTCAATTTATCTTTTTCTAAAACATTAAAAACTTTATGTTGGTATATTTATTACATTCTTTAGACCTTCAATTTTTGATAGATTTATTGGCAATTCCAAGAAATACAAGATTGTTTTCATGTGCCTTACTAAAAGGGATTTAGTATTCCCTAAACAATGATGTCATCTCTATATATAACTAATTATTCCCTTTGCCTAAACACATGACTGTATTTTTTATAGTGCGCTTTTCCCTGTATATAAGAAGTTGATATTTGAATATTTCCCTCTCATATTTTGGCACTTGTATGAGGAGCATGTCCAAATAAAGGATGTGATCATAAGCAAGCCTCTTTATTTTTCCAGCCATAATTATTTCATACATATGTTTTTTTGAATGGACTGTTTATTAGTTTAATTCATTATTAATGAATAATTAATTCTTACCAAAAATTTTCACAGAATATAAGTAATTAATCAAACCTTGAAAAATGTATTCTCACATCTACACTATTAAAATTGGTTAGTAAACAAATGTAAATATCTTTGTTTATACGTGCGTCTATCTTCTCACGAAACGCAAGACGCAGAAACTCGCCGAAGGTACCAAAAGATCGGAAATGATCCGAGGAATCCGTTTTGACCATTTATATTTCGATATTGCAATTAGTTAAAAAGATATTATAAACCTTTGTTTTACTCCTGTGTGTTGTTTCTACCACCAAACAGAATGAAAAACCGGGAGGTTTTTTTTTATCCTCAACGTTTTTAAAACACGATCTATTTTTTTTAGTGAGACTCAGAAAAAAATAATTACAGAATCGGAAAGATCATTTACTTCGCCATGATACGGTATAATTTATTTTACGAAATAACATTTTCTATTTTTTACGATTTTTTTCTAAAATGAGTCAAATTTGATACGTTTTTATGAAAATGATCTCTAAATCGTTCAATTTGCATTTTCTTTTGCGTTAATGAAATGATATTCTACACCAAAAAAGTCCATGCTTTTTTCTTTTAGAGTCAGTCATTTAAAAAATAAAATCTCAAAAACTTTTTTTTACGATTTTCAAAAAATACTCAATTTGATTTAAATACTTAATAACTTCTTTATTTATAGAAATAATCTCACGAAACTTTTTTCCCGTTAAGAACGATATTATCCGTAATCTGTACAAAAATTGAAAAAATTACTTAAAAATTAACTTTTTTTTTAAAAAAAAATTGTGTTTTTCGTTTTATTCCCTTTTTGCGAGAAATATTTAAACATTATTTTTGTTACATTTTTTGTTTAAAAATTACCGCTGTTTGCAGTTGATGTATATAGTTTGAAAGCATTAACTTAAAAATGAAGCCCGAAAAAAAAATTTAAACTTTAACAAATAGCACAATGCGAAATTGAATATCTCTTCCTTTTATTTTAAAGGTCTTTTCACTCCTTTTTTTCTGAAGATTTCATGGCACTATCGGAATAGTGCTTAATTACTAACTACCGTTGTACCGTTTGAAATAACATTATCGCTTAATTTTTATGTTTTAAAAAATACTCAAGATTTTATTTGCGCATTTAATAACTTTGCCAGCATTTTTGTAATTGGAAGGATAATTTATTTTGTCACGATACAGTGTTTTTTTTTTTTTTTTACAAAACAACGATACTTTACATATTTTATGATTTTTTCTAAAATGGATCAATGTTAATGCATTTATATGAAAATGATTTTTAAAAAACTCATACTTTGATCTTTTAAGAGTTAGTGATTTAAAAAGTAAAATGTCAAAAACTTTTTTTTGCGAATTTTTGAAAAATACTCAAATTTTAAATGTTTAATAGTTACTTATCAAATTCAGATTTCTTATAACTTCTTCATTTATAAAAATAATTGTATGAAACTTTTTTTCCTGTGTATCAAACATTTTAAAAAAATGATCACAATTTTAATTCAACATTTAATATAGTTGTGATATTTTGTAATTATAAAATTTTCTACTTTTTTCAACATACAACTATTTTTAAAAGGTACATTTTCATTTCCGGGGCCTAAAAAGTTGCAGAGTGAGTGAGTATTAAAGTCCCACTGTTCACTTACTTTTACTTGGGGAATTTCCATGACAATATGTTATGCATTTAAAAATGCTCGTGTAATGCCAGGGGAAAATAAACCTTTCTGACAAAGAAAAGAAGCAAAAAAATTTTGAAACAGCGAATTTTAAGTTATACACTCGGTAAAAGCCCAAGCAACGTCGGGCTAAGTGGGTGGGGGTGGAAGTCATTTTGATAAAGAGTATTAGAAGTGCTGATTTTGTGAAGGAAAGGGAAAATTTATAAAAGTAGAGAAACCTCATGCAACGCCATGCCATGCAGCTAGTATAAATATAAACTTCAGAAATCTTAGCCTAGTTTTTGTAGGTTGGAATGTTTTTATCTGTTAGGAAAAAAATTGAATGTGAAAAGAACAAAATAAGTTATACTTTAAATGTGGAATATGGAACATGTTTTCTGAAAAAAAAAAACTTGAAATTATAGTACATGGAATATTAATTAGTTAATTACTCATTAGTAAATTTTTATTACATCAGTGTAATATAAGAAATGAGAATCATTGCAATGCATTAATATGCAATGTATGTAATGCTTAATAATATTTGCCTTACATACGTTTATTTGAAGCAAGAAAACTTTGAAAGACATCACTATTTCCCATATCTTTTAATTTGTACTTTTTAATATATAATAAATTTTTAAACAGCTGATGTGTGATGCATTAGTTGTAATATTTTAGGATTTGAATTTCTGATTGAAGCACATCTGTGAAAGTATTATTTTAAAAGTATTCTATCGTAGAAATCTAAAGTTCGAAAAAAATAAAATTTATCCACATGAAATAATTTGAGTCATGATCATGTTAAATAAAAATCAAATGTTAATTTCTAATTCTTTAAAGTTTAATAAGTGACTAAATTTATAAAAATGGTTTTTTTTCCTGCATTTTAATATGATTCACTTTAGGAGATAAGTAGCGTTTTGATTTTTAAGTTGTAAATGAATTTAATATACATGCTATTATAAATGAAATATGCAGTTTTAGTTTTTTGCAAGATGGATTGTTTTGTTCTTTCCTGCAAATTATTATTTTTTAAGATATTAAGGATTTTTTTAGTTGTAGGCATTTTAATTTTTCATTCTCATTTGCCCCAAGAGAAAGATCTAGGATTATTACATTCTTCTTTTTCTTATAACTTGATTGTAATTTTTCTGTTAAGGAAAAGATGCTAGTTTGATATCAGGAGTAATAGCGTCTAGTTGTTGTTTATGTTCGCCAAGATGGGCGATAACATTATAATATGGTGACCTTAATATTTTTATCGTCTGTTGATGTGGTTGCCATGGGGATAACGTATATTAGAAATAACTTTTATTCGTTTTTTCTGGCTGTAACCCTTTAATTTCTGACGATTTCTTTATAAATTTAAGCATTTTCAGTGTAATTTTTTATTGTTTGCGTCTTCTGTTTAATTCTGTGCTATTTTCGAATATGGATATTTCTAAAATGAGTGAGTACTAGAATATTTTTTTTCTTAGAAGAATAAGTGTTGTGCTTTTAATTATCGCTATAAATCGGAAAATTTTCGTTTTATTTAACGTTTTAAAAATGTTTTTTTACGTTCTTTGTTTGATGAAATTCGTTGAAGGAACTTGAAGTGCAAGTTTCATATTGCAAGCTTTCTCTACTTTGTAATTGATATTCTTAATTAATTTTAATATACATTATGTTATTATTTTATTCATAATGTAATACAAAAATGCAATTGTTACTATGTGTAATAATCATGTAATATTCGTTATTTATAATTGTTTCTTTTAACATTTATTTATAAATATTATTACATATTTTGTTATTTATTTATAGTTATTTTTTTGTTATTTATTTATAGTTATTTTATTGTTATTTATGTATAATTAGTATGTTATTTATTTTGTAACTATTTTTGTTGTTTATTTATAGCTATTCTTATGTTATTTATTTATAATTATGTAATACAAGTAATCTTATGCATTATTTTTATTTTTTACAATTCGACGATTATTCTTTTTTATAATTACTATTAAATTATATTATATGATTATTATTTCTAATAACTGTTATTAAATCGTACTATATGAATATTATATATAATTACGATAAAATAATATAAGATTATTATACATGCTGCTTATAATACTATTATTAGTACTTGTTACTTTTTATTACATATTATTGATATTCATTATTTATTGATTGATCTAAGTTATTCTCAATCCCTTCCTATATCCTTTATTTGAAATACATTTCAATGTATTTCAAAACAATTCTTTAAAATTATTGTGTATCATTAAATTACCACTAGGTCGCCATATTGGATTGCATTACAGCAACAAGCAGCGCTTGGCGCTATTACCCCGATATCAAACTAGTTCCAAGGAAAAGAGCATTTTATTTTACTGTTTAATAATATAAAAATAATTAAAAAATAATTTAACATTTCTGTTGACTATTAATTGTGAAATGAAATTTTTATCATCTAACTTTACTTTTCAGAGCAACAGATATGCATAGAGTCATTCCTGTTACTAGTGATACAAGTGTGGAAGATGTAATGGCTGCAACCTTAACAGAATTTGGGTTGGATACTTCAGATATCAATAAATATAGACTTAGTGAAGTTACTTTAGACCGAGGCTGTGAGTAGAGTTAATTCCCATGACTTGACCTCTTCTTTAAATCTTGAAATTCAGAAAATTATTAATTTAACAGGAATGTGTGAATGTTTTATTCTTTAGCAACTTGTTTAAAGATTTTTTTTTAAAAAAAGATATAGCATTATAGCCAAGTAATTCATTCTCATCATGAATTTAATTATTAACATTGCAGCATTGAGAGAAATTTTAAAAGTTTTAAAATTATTGTTTAAGTGCTTTTGTGAATTTGCAATTTTGGCTTGAGATATCACTAAACTTATTTCAGAGTGGCAATTTTTTAGTTCTAGGCTTGAACTACCTTTGCTTAATAGATTGAAAGTAATTTTTATTTTTAATTGTAGAAGCATTCTGCATTTTATTATGGTGTCATTTTGCTGTTCATGTGCTGACTGTTCCTTAAATGAAAAAATCATTTTGCAGCTGTGCATGAAAGAGCTATGGACAATCAAGAAGGACCTTGGGAATTGTTGAAAAATATAGCTAGGGTAATTATAAATTGCTTAATCTATGTAAAAAAAGTACTTTAGGAAAGTACTTATTGCTTAGGGAAAATGTATAATGACTTTTTACTGAGAATTCAAAGCCTTAGGATCTATTAATGATTAATTATTACACACCAAATATTTAAATCAATAATTGGTAATACACTACCCTTTGGCTGGGATGTATGCTTGTATTAATTGATATAAGGAATGACACAAGTATCTAATCTTGTTTTACAATATATTCTATCGGACATTCGGGGAATTGATGCTCCAGATCCTTGACATTTGGCATGCTTAAATTCAGTGGTTCTTACAAATGCTTAAGTTCAGTATTTTTACATATTTTACACGGTAAAAAGCCTGATCACTTCGATGACCAAGGCAGAGTATCAGCTACATGCAAATAATCCAGAGGTATATGAGCCGTATGGGACAGGGTATTATTATATTGGAAAATCGTCCTAGGATAACATGCAGTGACAAATAAAGCAAGTAGCTACAGGATTTCAGGAATATATAATTGATCTGTTAAATTTGTATGGAGGATGTCTAGAGGCAATATGCTGTCATTAATGATAGTACACACTACCGCAACATGGGTAATGTTGAAAGGCTGGTCACACAGTTAATATTCATCAGCTTCAAGACTGAAAGTACCAATGACTGCAGATGTTGAGAGCTTTAAAGCAGCTTTAGACAGTGATGCTGTTGGGGAGTTTGTGTCTGTCACACAATCATTCAATCTTGCCTGGTTTCGACATGTTTGCTTTCTAGAATTTTCATTTCACTGATGATTTCCCTGTGGCAGTTATTATTGCCAGCATCTTTGCCATGTGATACAGGTAGTGGCCTATTGCTTTTAATGATCACCAGCTTCTTTCATCCCAGCTATTTGACCACATTCAAAGTCATCAAATTGTCTGTAAGATGTTTGAGAACTTTGTAATGTCATTATTGGTTGCAAGTTTAAGAAACTACAATGAGAAAAGGTAAATGGTCCATAGTTTATCGCTTTATACAATGCTGGTAAAAACTCGAACCATGATTAAAAATAGCATTCATGGGCTTTTAAAATGTATAAATTTAAAAATATGGTATATAATGTAAAGGATTTTTTTTTACAAAGCTTTGAGATGATTGAAATACTTTTTAGCATGGTTTTTTTTATTGCAATATAGGGTATTAATGTCTTTGTTCATATGAGATCATCAAATAGTTCTAGTTTTTTCTTTACTCTTCATTAAATTTTAGTGTTTTGATTTTTACAAAAACCTATTCAGAAAGATATTTTTAGAAGAAATTATAATTTTTATTGTTATTTCTACTTTTGAATTGTTGTATGCACTAGTATTTAAATTTATAAGAATTTTTAAAGGATTAAAATTTAATTGTTCTACATCTTAAAATTTCTTTTTAAATGAAAAAATTTGTATTTTGTTAAAGTACTTTCACTTTTAATAAGTTTCAACTCATAGCCAATGTGTTGTGGATGTGTTTTTATAAATCTGCAAACAAGAAAATTAATATTTTATTAAACAAATTGTATACCTTTTGTTTCTTTGAATTTGGTGTTAAAGTCACTCATAGTTTTTCTTCATTTCATTAACTTGCTGATTTTTTTTTTTCATAATTTTTTTCATAGATTTAAGTTGTATTTTATCTGATGAATATTAATCACATTGTTTTCTAAATATAGTATATAATCTCATATAATAATGGTGGTACTGATTTAAAATGAATTTTAGAATTCATGAATAAAAAAGACCATTAAAATTATTTGAAACATTTTTAAAGAACTTGAATGTTTTTTTTAAATGTTAGTTTACATTTTATGTTAATACTTAGTCTAAATATTATTTCCCCACTTTTTACTAAGACTGAACTTTTTTCCCTTTGGGAGAAAATATGAATAAAATATCAATAGTTAACAATTATATTTAGAAATTGTACATTTTATCATTGTGTTGTGTTATTATTCGTGTATTTCATATTTTTAATACAGTTAAAATTCTTTTTCATGTATTATGTATCAATTTGATTTGAAAGAAATAAATGTTTACTTTTGTGAAATATTGTGCTGCTTGAAAACAAATGGCATAGTTTTGTTGCATTTTCAAAATATGTGGTATATAGAACCTTCAATGAGAAGCTTAAATATATTTTTCAGTAGTAGATTCAGCCATCTTTTTATAAACAAAATAAGGGAATAAGTAAATGTTATGTTTAGTTATTTACTTATATTTTTTATATGTGTTATATTTAAAGATAATTACTTATACCCCCCATTTTTTTCTTTTGTGTATTCATGATACTAATCAGGGTTATTATTCTTGCAGGAATCTGTGCGGCAGAAGGAATTGACTAGATTTTATTTGCAGAAGAAGGAAAATGTTTCTAGTTCAAATGTGGCCCTTTTTGTTGGCAATTTGCCTCCAAATTTATCTCAAAGACAATATGAAAAAATATTGGTGGACAAACTAGGCAAACGTAAGAATAATCGTTTTTTTTTAATTTTTATCTAGATTTATTGTTCATTTCTCTGAAGCAGGGGTGGGCGGATTTTTCTGGAGTACGCGGGCTACTTCTATTGTTTTTAAAGGGCTACAGTCCACCCAGTGACGTAAGTGTGGCCATTCTGTATAAAGATTGTATGTTTTTCTTTTTTTAACACATGTTTTTGACATTGTACGCCTCTTTTAAAATACGACAAAATACTATTTTTACAATAAAAACTCAACTAACACAAAATTGTCAAGTTGAATGCTTGAACAACTATGAGCGACTGCTAGACCATGGAGCATGGAGGTATTCAATGCAGTAAGCAGTGAATTGATGAATCTGAAATCAACGAAAGGACTTCATTTGTTTGCTACCGAATCCATGGAACATGACGTCAACACAAGAATCCAATCCCATGGAAGCACAGGAAGAGCTGATCATCAATATTTAATCTCCCCTACAGTCGGCGACTGGGAAATTTTTTCCCTACTGTGAACGTGTTAAGAGTTATCATTTGCTTCCAATGAAAGTACATGTGTCATCTACACATTTATCAAATCATTTGATAAGTAAACACAGTCGCATCAGTTATGAAAAGATGATTAAAAAATCTAGCTGGTATCAGTGTTCCATATATAGGTTTCTTTTAGTAAGTGTGTCAGTGGCCGTGGTAGCCTAGTGGTCAAGGTATCGGATCATGGCTGGCAAGTCATGAGTTCGAGCCCACTACCACTAAAGACCCACTGTGTAGGGGAGCGATGTATGTTAAATCTGTCAAGAGCTCAAACGTCTTCCTATTGGTGCATTTTGGTTGTTAGGAGAGGGGTTGCGAGCTCAGGTGTCATCCTTGTCACTTGACCATGGTTCAAAATTATGAGGTCCGTCGCCAAAAGCCCTCATGCAGCTGAACAGTGGAATGTTAATATTCACACTCTCACTTAGTAAGCTTGTCTTTAGTAAAGACGGTCACCCCAAAATGTGTTGGGGGTTGATCGCGATCAACTTAATGTCCATTCCGGCTCGTGATGAAAACACTTAATAATCAGTTACCTTGCATCAAAATTCCTTTGGGATCCTTTGTTTTGATTCCCCTTAACAATTTATGACTTTTTTCTTGCATATGTTGGGGCCCCTGAAAGTCCTGTATCATTGATAAGATGGTAGCTATGCCCCCGATCAGTTATAATTATTTTGATGGATTGCATTGTTTGGTCAATCTGATATATATATAATTGCATTGAAGAAAAGAATATATATTGTGTAAAGTATAGATTTTTTTCCCCTTGTACGTTTTTTCACTCTTAAAAGTTCCTTTTCACTTCAATTGAAGTGTTATACCACCAAAACTGGGTTTGTATTTTCTTTCAGAATGTAAATATCCGAGTTAGTAAATAGTGCAAAATAAGTATTTTTTGGTTTTAACTGACTGAGGTGTAAATCATTTTATTTGAAACCTAGTTAAGATAAATGTAAAATAAATACATTGAACTTTATTATAACCAAGCAGTGCTTTATATGCTACATAGCTTTAAATAAAAAATCCCCCCCCCCCCGTGTTATGCATCCTAATCGATAACAAGCCTAAAAATTATTGGTAATACTATATGGCAGATAAGTGCTTGTTTAAATTTTGATCTTTTAATATTTAACTCCTAATTATTAATTTCAGTTGCATCAAAGCTGTGGTTTAAATTTAATAAAGTTTCTTTTACAAAGTTCTTTATAATATAAATTTAAAACTGAATATATACTTATAATCAACTGCTTAGAAGGCGGTACTGTTTTTGTTTTGTGAAATAACAATGTTTTTAAATTGTGACAAATTTTACATAGTATAAATTAGCATTTCAATTTTTAAAACATTTTACTTGCCTTTTTTTTTTATTTTATAGCTTACAAATTTCGTCAGATTGGTCCCATTTATTATGAATATGGCTCTCTCATTATAACTTACGATAATGCGGATATAGCTGTAAAAGCTTTTTATATGTTGCGAGAAACAAGTTATGAAGATAAAAATCTGCTTGTTCTTCTATTGCCTAATATAATTCCAGAAATGATTCCAGATGGGATGAGAGTAAGATTTTTATTCTTTTCAAATAACCTGTATTTTAATGTTGTATTTTTCTTTTTTGCATACCATTTTTTGCTGTCATTACTTTTTTTAGCTATGTAGCAAAATATTTTTAGCATCCCAAACACTTTTTTACAGAAAGTTCCATTTTTAACATTGAATAAAGCTATCTTTTTATGCATGACTAGCTGACCTGGCCATGTGTTGCTGTGGCTTTGTTTATGTTGATTTAATATTATTCTCAGCTATTCAATGCAGTCAAATTTATTTTGCGCTTGGTATCCAGTTCGTTTTTCTGGATAATACTCTTTCAAACAGGCTCTGTTGTTCACACCTGAATTCCAAAGAGTATGTTTTATAAGCTCTTGGCAGTGCAGTTGCCACTCACATCATTCCCCCTTACAGAATACTCCTGGAACTAAGAAGGACCTTGATGGATGTGCAGGATTTCTTGCCCCAAGTCCTTATATAGAGCATGTGTGTTTATTGTGAGAGCTGCATTGCTGCCAAGGGCAATCATACTCATATTAAACCATCCTCGAGTGCCATCTAGCTACATCAATTTTGGTCTGTTATGTTTTTGTTAGTATGAATCATGATCATGAGCGATTAATTTTTAACTATACTTTTAACTGTTTTCATAGCATATTATCTTTTTTGGTTGTGTAGTTTTTAAATTGTGAAAATGTGTTAGTTGATTACTTTTACACACCAATGTATGTAGAATCAAACACAGAAATATGAAGCCTTTAAAATATATTTAAAAAAATAGTGTTGACTCTTTAACTGCCACCAGCATATATGTGCATCTCGCTCAGCCAGTGCGTTAATTACCTCTGTTGTATATATGTCTTCCCGAAATACGATCCTTTACTTTGCGCTCCCATCAGTAAAACTATTCTGAAGGCTTTGGAATGCAATAAAATGACCTTGACAATGTTTGTGAATGATTTATCTATTTTAAAGAATGCCTTACTTATGCCTTTACTTTCCCCCCATATACTGTACACGCGTACGTGCTTATGTAAAAAATGGTGGTACTGGGGAGCGGATTGTGCAACTTTTAATCGACAGTTAAGGATTAATTTGAAAAAAATAGAAAAGAAATCTTTTTGCATGAAAATGAGTTATAAGCTAACTCTTAGTAATGTATTCAAACAAAAGAAATATTCACTCAAAATACCTTCAACGTTTTTTTTTTTTTCTGGAAAAAGAAATAATTTGGAAATTTTGATTTATATTTTGAAAAATATACATATGGTTTACTTAACAAAATGACACTCTTTGATAACAAAATGTAATCCACTTAAATATGTATTTAAAGCTCTTTGTTTTTTAGAAGGAAATGATAAAATTTATTCTATAATAAGTATATATTTAATATATTTTTATTAAAAGTTTTGTATAGAATTTTATCTTTTTCAGTAAAGAATACTCAGTATGATTAATATTACGTTAACCTGCCTATAATCCAGCATATAACACTCGCCTATAGTTTAAAATTGCATTTTGTAAAAATTTGATGTGCATTTGCCCTAGAAAGCGAACCCTTTCTTTATGAAGAAACATTAAATGTACATGTGCAATACTCTAATCTTTTGACAAAAACGGTTCATATAAAAACAACAGGTCATGAAATACCCACTTCACCATAGTGTTCTGTTTAAAGAGGTCAGTATAACATTAAAACCTACAGTTATTTTGAAAGAATGCCAATGTTGATACCTAGTTTCCCGAAATTTGTTTCATTCATGTGTGCAAGAAAGATGGATCTCTGAAAATGGTGTAAAATTACGAATAAGAAACGTTTAGTAGAAACGGCGACGTGTTTTAAAGAATCTAGAAAGTCTTTTAGTTTGAGACTTACTCAGATCCCAGCTAACAGATAATGCAAAGAAATGGTTGACAGAGTGCAACACAGATATGTCAGTTTTCTGAGGTGTATGGTCGTCATTAGCTCAGTCTTTTTGATGTATGAATAAACCATTCAAATCAAATTTTAAAAGACAGTGGAATCTGAGGATTTTAGAAGGTGACAAAACATTACAAAAGGAGAAAATTGCATATGTAAAAATCTGATTTTTATATGCTTAGCTTTTCTTTATTGTAAAAGCTCTTATTTTTATAACAGGCATATAAGGTATGCCCATACATTTCGACCACATTTTTGTGTTAAAAGTATGCATTATATTGCTGGAATATACTTTGGTTCATTCTTCTTTATTCCTAGTTTTTAAATGTCATTTAAAGCAAAATTTATGAAGGTGACCGTCTTTTAAATTTTATGTTTTATTTTTCAGCCTTTATTAGTGTTTGTAAATGTCAAAAGTGGTGGTTGTCAAGGTTTGGAGCTTATTTGCTCATTTCGAAAGCTTTTGAATCCATACCAGGTGTATGACTTAGATAATGGTGGTCCACTTCCTGGGTAAGAGCTTTATGAAAATTATTATAATCATAAGTATTGTTTCCATTATATAATGTGTACATAATGCAATTTATCTTTCTCATTATTCCATTTGCTTGGGTTATTTAAGTTCAGATGTATATAAATGTGCCCGTTTGTATACCAAATTTTAATACTCTTTTAATCAGAATTATGTCTTTTTGTTCTTTATACTTTATTGTAAAATAAAGTAAAATTTCATGAATCATATCTGTTGAAATAAATCTAAGCATTTCAGATGGCTTTTCCATTTCAGATAAAAGTACATATATTTTTTTATACTACAGAAAAATCTTAACAATTTATTCAAACATAAATTTTTTGGTAGCATTATTTTGATTCAAATTTGTTTTAATGAAACTTTTAAATGAATACTTTCTATTTAAGAAAAGTTATATACCCCTAAAAACTTGAAGCACCATACATTTTAAAATATTTTTGTCAATCATGAAAACTTCAAAACATCTATCTACTGTGCTCAGTACTTTTTGGCTAACTTTTTTTGCAACCAAACATTTTGTTTTGTTGGTAAAAGTGTATATAAAAAGGTCATTTTAATAACTTTTGGGAGTTCATCATAACTGATAAGTTGATACTGTTGATGGCTCTAAAGGAAATCAAATAATTTTCATGCATTAAATAACTTGGTTCTGATTTTTATTTTTACCATTGCAAAAGATCTTCTCTTAAAGTATTAAGATTAAATTAGCCTAATATTTAAATTTCATTGGAAATTTTTGAATTCTAGATATAAAAAGAATTGCCAAATATTTAAAAATATTTTGTATAGTTACGAGAGAAAAATATTTGTAATGTATTAAAATGATAAATATTTCAATCCTTAATGTTTCAGGTAAAAAATTTCATGCAATTATCATAATTTCAGAAGTAAAAAAAATGGATTGATCTCTCTGATGTAATGTTTCTTAGAAGGGCTTATATGTTAGTGTTATATAAAATTTTTAAATATTGAGCAGTGTTTGGAAATGAAAAAATGTTAGCATTTTCTTATTTTATAACTAATATTTTATTAATTTAAATACAATTTAGTTATTAAACATGATTTAATAAAATCATTATAATAAATAATTAGGAAAACTGTTTTAGAAATTACAATCTGGAATTGCATTGAATAATTTATAAAGTTTTAAATGAAAACAGTGTAAGAAAGTTAAAGGCCTAAAATAATTTAATTTTAGAAAATAATTATATTATTTCCTTTTGTATCATTCTGATATATAGTCTTTCATAACTAATTTTATCTGGGATTATTTTATTTGTCACTTTCCTTAGATGATGTGTGTTGCAAAGATAAATTTTGCCTTGAACGTTATTGCCAAATCTGGCTTTAAAAAATGGATGAAATGAGATCTAGTCAGTATCATTTTCTCTTGTGTTAATTTTTAAAAAATGAAAACGTTTTTCTATAATCTTGGATGTTTATAACTGTATAATACAGTATTGTAACAAGTATTTGAGAAATTAATTTTTACATAAATTGCTTGTTTATTTTTTATTGTATATACACTTAAATTAATATTTTAAATAATCTCCATGAACCTTCAATATGTCACATACACATTTTAACATAGATCTAATTAACTTGGAACATTTATTTTTAATTTCATTACCTTTTATTTGTGTATCATAAATGCTTAAAATCAGTTTCTTCATCATGCAGTTGTCTTTTTGTAACTTTTCTTTCCAAATTGTTCTCAAATTTTCAAATGAATTCGTCTTGAGAATTCCCAGGCTAGTTTTAGCACTTGAAGATTTTTTAGTTAACAACATTTTTAAAAAAATCTTTTTTTGAGATATGACTTGGTGGCAGCCATGTTGGAAAACTGTTCCCTGGGCAGGATTTAGAAGACGATCCCTTGCTGGTGTTGGACTTTCTGAAAGTGTACGATGTCATGGACCTGGTCTAGCACTGCTGACCAATGGGGACGTGCAACAACAACACTGTTCCCTATTGACCATGGTTTAACCCATTACTGGATGAACGTTTCTGTTTAATATGACTTAATAATTGGAACTGTGTCTACTATTCTTCAAGCACTGAAACATCTTCAACATATCTTTATGTTGGATGCTAGGTTGTTTAATTGACAGGTACTGATTAATGAGGCTCTCCTTTTCTATATCTCTACATCCCTATACCATAAAATGTATATTCTTAGAAAAAAGTAATTTTTCCGTTTCATTTTCGATCTAACCTTTTATTTGTAGACTCATTCAATTTTTTTTCCCTTCATGTGAGTCATCAAGAAGGGCTTCTTATGTGGTTTACATATCCTTCGACCTCACATTGTAAAAGCTGCAGTAATTATACCAGCTGTTCACATTAGATTTAAACAAGTTAAATGAGCTGAAAACCAAGTGAAATTATTATGGATACGATTCGAGCAGGTGACAGATATATTTAAATTTCTTTCCACTGGCAAATGCTCTTGAATACATCTGGCACTTTTCAAGCTCAATTACTGACTACAGATTGTTACATTATGGCTCTGATTTCATCCCTCTTTTTTTTATGAATGATAAAAAAAAAATGACATATCATTGTTACAAAATGCAGACTTGACTTTAAATATTTTTCTTCCATTAAAAGAATTATACTAATATTTTGGTTGCTGAACGGGGGCTGCGGTAGCCCAGTGGTTAAAGTATCTGACCATGGCAGGCATGTCATGAGTTCGAGCCCAATACCACTGAAGACCCACCGTGAAGGGCAGCGATGCACGTTAAATCTGTCGAGAGCTGAAACGTCCTCCCGTTGGTGTGGTAGTTAGGAGAGGGGGGTGCCAGCTCAGGTGTCGTCCACGTCACTTGACCATGGTTCAAAATTACGTGGTCCGTCGCCAAAAGCCCTCGTGTAGCTGAACAATGCGACGTTAATATTAACTCAAACTCAAACTTGGTTGCTGAACAGTAGCTTGTTCATATGCTAAATCATTTTATATATCTTAAAGTTTTATATATCAGAACTTACTCCCAATATATGAAGTTAATAATTTGTATGAAGATGAATCGTACTTTTACACTGTTTCAAGAAGTATGGTGTCAAGATAAGTTCTGGACCATCCTTACAAATTAGACTTTTTTTTTACGATGATGCACATGGTTGATTATTATGAAGAAAAATTGCTTTTTAAAAAGATTATCTGTTAAACAGTTCTTTCCGTTAGGGATATCTGTTGTAAATCAAAATAACTTTTTAAAGACTGGAAATCAGGAACTTTTTTATATATATTTTTCATGGTCTTAGCAAAGCTGACTCTTTATTTCCTAACATTGTCATTATAATCATAAACATAATGTAAGACTACATTCAAACTTTTAGCATATTTGATCGTTTCAAATTTTTTTTCTGCAGAAGATTTTCCCAGCAACCAAATGCCTGTGCTTTGTATAGGATCTGTATTTATAATCTTAGTTTAGTTGAATGATAAGAAATCACTTGTATTTTTCTTGGTCTGTATTGTTATTTGATTTAAATGCAAGTTATTAATCTGTTCAAGAAGTTATATTAAGACTTTATATTTACTACATATTTGTTATTCTGTATCGAATTCAAGCAGTATTACCTGTCAGGTATATGCCATATAAATAAAAAAATGCCATGGGAGTATCTGTATTTTGATCAAAGCCATTGTGCATGTGCTTGTGTTATCTGATCTTGAAAGCAAATGTCACAAAAGCGAGTTGACCAGAATGGCAAATGAACTGGTAAAAGAGGATTGTTATTTATATCTGGTGTGATTTAAGCTTTTTTAATCTTAAGATTGGCATGGAAATTATATGGAATTCATTATATAATTGATATGTCTGTTTTAAATAATTTCATTTATAAATTTTTTTTAAAAATGATAATTAAAATATTTTTATCTTAGTGCCATTATAAAAATATGATTTTAATTTTAGTGTACTTTGATTTTATGATGTAAATCAGGGGTTGGCAACCGTGTACCTATGACGTGTCAGACCAAAATCTGGTATGATTCAGCATACCACATTGTAGGAAATATTTGAAACAGTTCGATTCCCACAACAATACATGTGGAATTAAGAAATTTAAGTCAAGAATATAGATTTAGAGTTTTATTCTATATTAATTTTGCATCATTTAAAGATATTTATTAACATAAAAATAAACAACATACAATGTTAGTATTCCCTTCAATATACTTAAATGATATACAGTCAAACCTCCTATAACGCAGTGAGTGCGTACCACGTTGTATGGAAACCGCGCTATAAGAAACTCAGAATTAGTACAAATCACATCATTCGTACCGCGTTATATGGAGACCAATAAAAACCTTTTGGGCGCAATTCCTTAATCATTTTGTTTTGTCTACGCCATGCCTCAGTGCGCGCTCCACTTTTAATTTATTCCTCGATTAGTGTAATCACTACTTTTTTTATTTCATAATAAAACTAGATTTCGAAGGGAGAGGTAGTGGCAAGATTTTAACATAAAATAAATACAACAGAAAGTAATATTAATGTATTACACTTTTCCAGATGTAAATTATTTACACTATTTTAAGCGTTCATCACACAAAATTTGTAACTTTTGCTAAGCAGAGATCCCGGGAAAAACAAAAAACTAACACTAATATACATTATCCCCATGGCAACCACCTTATTGCACGATAAAAATATCAAAGTAAACCATATTGTAATGTTATCGCCTATCTTTTCGAACATAAACAACTTGGTGCCTAGCCCTACTGTATCAAATTAGCATCCCAGATGGAGTTACGCAGTTTGATAATTAGACCAATGATATCCAGTTAAAACCATTTATTGGGTGCACGGAAAGAACTGATGGGACATTGTTGAACGGAAACGGCGCTGTAAGAGTACCGCGTAATAGGAGGGCTATCGCAATTTCAGCTCCGCGTTATATAGAAACAGTGTTCTGAGAGTACCGCGTTATAGGAGGGTTGACTGAATATATCAATACAACTTTGTCCATCCACCACCCTACTTGAAAATGCAATATCAGTGATATAATTTGTGACTCTCAATTTGACGATTCTGAACATTCAGTTTTTAAACAACTTTGCAGACTCAAAATATTTTTCATATGAGAAAAGATTTGTTCACATAGATATGCAAAACCAAAAACAGAAAGCAGAGATATGTAATTTTCTTCAAACATGTAAATCGCTCTAGCAATGACATCCAATAATCTAAAATAAATATCGATTTATCATTGCAGTTATCTGTCAGATTTTTTAGTAATTCCGTGAATGTTGCTTTCAATAACTTTTAAGGTAGATCAATACTCTGTTTCAAAACTATGAGCTTCCATCCACTGCTGATCTCTGATGTTCATGTTGTAATTACTTAATGATTTTTTCACATTGAATAATGTCAAAAAGGGAAATTTTGTGCAATCTATTTCTTTTATTTCTATTTACAATTTTTTTCGGCTGTTTACTCGTTTGATTAACTGTTAACTGAGTGGTCATGGTTGAAACTCGTGGCTGTAGTGTCATGGGTTTGATTCCTAGTACCACTAAATAGGGGGGACTCATGCACATTAAATCCGTTTTGGTTCAGTCCTCACATTGGTATTGTGTGAAAGTTAGGAGAGTAAGTTGAATTCAGGTGTTGTCCTTTTCTTTTAATCAAGGTTTAAAATTATGAAGTCTGCCACCAAAAACCCTCATGTTGCTTTAGAGTACAATGTTAATAAAAAATTCAAATAAAATCCACACTTGGTATCTGTAAACAGACTGTACATATATTTCTTTCACTTTGTAGTTAAATTTCCATTAAGTTAATATGCATTATTTCTAATCTGAATAAGAATTTTTAGATTCTTGAGTACACTTTATTATCAAAATCATCTAATTTTTGTTTAATTTTTATTTCCATGCAGACTGTATGTCTTCAGACATGTGAAAGATTATAAAATTTTAGTATGTGGAGGAGATGGTACGGTTGGTTGGGTTCTTCAATGTTTGGATAATGTAGGGCAAGATTCTGAATGCCAGTCTCCTCCTTGTGCAATAGTTCCTTTAGGAACTGGTAATGATCTTGCAAGAGTTTTACGCTGGGGTCCTGGATACACTGGTGGAGAAGATCCTCTTTCACTTCTGAAGGATATAATTGAAGCTGATGAAATAAGATTAGACAGGTAATATTTAATAATTTTTTATGTGCATTAACAATGTGCTTACTTTCAAATATATTTGTTCCTGTTATGTTAAATGTTTTTCAGATATAGTGAAAAATATAAGTTTAACTGTACATTTATATCTGTTTTAGAAATCAAGTACTTTAAAATTCCATTTTTGAATTTTGTATCTGTTTAATATAGGGATAACAAAATAAAATTTAAAAAAGCTAATGTTCCTTTCTGTAGTGATAAAACAATGATGTATAATGTAATTCAGTCATACAATTCTTTCACTATAGTTTAACCGATTTCGTATATGACTATGCTGGTTTTGTAGGTTGAATCATGATTCGTCTGAAAATGTTTTGTGTCATTTATTTGTTTGTCTACAATTCGATGCCCCATTTCTAATGAGGTGAACAAGCGAAGGTAAATGTAAAAATTGACGTTTTTTTCAGAAACTCCTCTGTGGCCGCGGTAGCCTAGTGGTCAAGGTAACAGACTCGTGGCTGGTGTGTCATGAGTTCGAGCCTAGTACTGCTGAAGACCCGCCGTGTATGGGATCGATGCATGTTAAATCTGTCGAAGCTCAAACGTCCTCCCTTGGGTGTGGTGTGGAAGGATGGAGATGGGGGTGCTATCTCAGGTGTGGGACTGATTGTTATACAATAGACTCTATAATTGCACTAGATTTCTTAATGCAGTATGAGTTGTCATTGCCTTGTACACAAAATTTCTGCTCTTGTGCTCAATGTTGTGATACGACTGGTACTGTCCTTTCCATCAGTTGATCTCTTCTTTTTGCATCCACCACCATTTCGTATTTTTTGGACAGTGACTTCATTTCGTTTAACAAAAGAGGAGAGACAAGATTAAATTTAAGTCAATATGAAATACTCTGGACTGTATTACCTTTGAAAACTGTAATGAATTGAGACCAGAGGTCTGCTAGGCTTGCAGCTTGAACTACAACTGGCGTTTTACATCAAATGATTTCTGACAACCCAAATGATGTGTGCCTTGGTGTTTGCCAAATTAATAAAAAATATAAATGGTAAAGACGGCCTTAACAACAAGCGCTTATTTTTTTGAAAAGGTAACTTAGTATCAATAAGCCTCATTTTTGTTTAAATTTAGAAATATATTGAACTGACTTCTGCTTTTTTCAAAGCATATTGAAGCTTCTTGACTGAAAAATTAGGAAAAATTTTACTCTTTTGTTTTACCATTATATAGTGCTTGTAAATGAAGCGGATAACATCGTTGGTTTGCATATTGAGTTCTACGAATGGTACAAATTTTTATTAATTAGCTTCATTCATGGCTAACAAGGTATTGTATTTCGTTATATAGATGATATCATTTTTGGCAAGCAAGACAATTTTAAATCTAACACTAGTTTTTATCCTCAGTATCTCAATTTAATACTAATACTACAACTACAAATACTAACAACTACAAAGCAAATATTCTTGATATAGAAATTAAATTAAGAGATAATGTTATAATTACTAATTTTTATGACAAAAGCGAGGAATTTGAGTTCAATATTTTAAAAGTACCTCATTGGGTAAGTAATGTACACGTTTCTATATTCAGAAGTATTATTTTTTTCAAACAATACAATAAATTTCTTGTATTATAAACATTTCATTAAATACTGCTTAATTCAAACTACCCCATCAATTTAATTAATAGTTATTTGGATAAAGAAATTCTAAATAGTAAAGATTAAAACTCCTTTGAATATTAATAGTTTATTATTTTAAATTTATCACTTTTCTTAGATTGATATGGTTACCTGCATACTCAAATTATGTTTAAAATTACGTATTTTCTTAGTTTTATTTTAACCATAGTAAATTTTTTTAATAAAGATATTTAAATGCATTTATAATCCCAGTGTCCCGAAAGTAACAGTAGTATTTATACATACTATTTCATTTCTATTAATTTCAAACCTTTGCAAAGTGCCACTATTCAGCCAATCCCATGCTTTGAATTTGTATTTGGATCCAGAATCTGGCAATAACTTGTTTAATGTACTCAGATTTAGCGTGGGCTTTGCATTTTTAAGTGCAATTCTCTGGAAATTAAAGTTATGCTGTACAAACAAATTTGGCGCCCAGTAATGTGAGAGAAAGTGTTAAGCATCATCGTGCGCTTCCAATATGTCGTCTACACAGTCGCATGCATTGTGAACAGCCGAGGCTCTAGTCTAACTGGTGTCGGTGCTCCACAAAAATATATTTCTTTTAGCATGTGCATCTTGGGTTTTATGTGAAAGCGGTCACCCCAAAATGTCTTGGCGGTCCACTGGGTGATCGCGATCGACTTAATGCCCACCGCAGATGTATATGCATATAATCAACGAAAGATGTTTTTAAACTAAATATATTATTTTTATAGTCCACTTTTCATGAAGGCAAATATAATAAAATTTTCATTAGTATTTTATCCTAATAGGGTAAAAATATAGAAGTACCTTCCGATAAGGAACTTTGTGTTTAACACGATATGTCCTAGAGCCAGAAATTTAAACCCACCATACCAGACATGGGTATTTTGTCATTTAATGCTAAACAAATTAGTTTAATTAGAAATTCAAGTAATATTAATATTTAAATAAATGATATACAAATAAGTACCTTAGTCACAGGTTTTTTTAAACTTTGAAGCTCATGAAAAAGGAAAGTTCTTAATTGAAAAAGTTTAATTACTGTATAAATGTTTGAAATGAGCAATAAAATCGTATACTTACAGAAATTTGTTGAAAATATTCCTTTGTACAGACCTTTTTGAAGCCTGTGCATTGTGTCCACCTAAGCTAGCATTTTGATTTGTTATGTAAACCTAAAGAAAACGCGTCGCCATGAGTTGCAATGGCTTTATTACATATTCTGTTTTGTCTCTAAATCGAAGCGCGGAACAGACAATGTTGTATTTTTTTATTTCTCTGTTCCTTTCCTCATTTAATTTACATTGATTTATTAGGACAGCACTATATTTAATTTATTTAAGGAGAAGCACAAACGTGTCTTTGAAATCTTAAAAGAATCTTTAACAGAATGTCCCTTAATAAGAAGTAAATGCATAAGATTCATATTCAAAAAGATCGGTAGCAAATTAATTTTGTCTTTTTCGGAGGTGCACCTTACAGGAGGAATTTGTATATTATTTTAAGTTTTAAAAATACAAATTAGTTCAAAATTAAAAACATAATTATCTGTTGCTATTTCAAACGAGCTAAATGTAAGAGATTAATTTCGCCAATTTCAGCAGGCCTTTTTTTTTTTTTTTCGAAAACGAGTCTGTTGATGGTATAGATCACAAGCGTTTATTTTAACTTCAAATAAAAACATTAAAGACTTAAATGAAACATCTCCTGTGGCTCGCTATCTTTCAAAAATTCTTATTGCCTTTGGTCCTTTTAAGTTAGCTGACACTGGACATGCTGTGGGTGAAAAGAATGTCCTTTGTGGCCCACTCGGGAGGGGGAGAAAGTTACAGAGGAAAATAAGAAAAAACATCAGAATTTCATGATTTAACGTATGTACCAGCCTCGCGAACCCTTTAAAGTTCAACACATAAGAAAACTTATTTTAAAGCAGTGCTTCTCAAACTTTCAGTACTGGCAACCCAATTTTCAATCATAATTTTTATTGCTTCCCCCTTATACAGTAATAATGTATTGAATGCAATACTAATGCACTTTGACACTAAAGCTACAATACGATCTTAATTATAAACTGTATATTAACAAGATAAGTGTTAAATTTTGTATATGTTACTTTTAAGTAATAGGATAATTATTACTTTATTTTTTCCTTCTCTAAATTTTAAATTGAGACAGGTTGCAAAATGATATTTAATTAAAGATTTATTCCCTTCATCCATTTCGAAAAGTACAAATATCATTAGAAAAGTAGTCTAGTCTCTGTATATTGCTCTTTATCATATTCATCACATCTGGCAAAAATTCTCGCGAACGTTTGCGTTAGTCTGAGCAACCTATCGGACGTCTGCTCAAAACATGTAAAAAAGATGATCTCGTACAATTCCAGTCAGTCTTGGTCGAGTCAATACTTCTATAGCTATCGAATCTGTCTTAAATGTACATTTCATAATTTACGCCTTAGTTGTAATTCACATTATTAAGTATTTACGGCAGTAGATTAAAACAAAATCATAGATATATTTTTTTAAGTCGTAGCGAATGTTTGATGAGTATCAAAAAGTACACAGACGACCATGGTTCTGAAAACTAAATCAAGGAAATATTCTCAATAATATTTACATTTTGGATTTACTATTACTGAAGTAAATGAAGGGGGAAAAAAACCTGTGTAAAACTTACATGTGTTCTTACTATGTGTTAAAACTTACAAATCTGAAGAAAAACATGCGGAAGTTGCTTTTAAAACCATAGAAAATCATTTAGCCATGTTGGCATAGAATTTTAAAAAGTATTTTCTTGCTGAGGACAAATTCATAGCAAGTTACAAGTGGGTTAGGAATCCATTTCACAATACTTCAGAAGTGCTCTTAACTGCTGAAGAAAAAATCTTCATAGATTTCACATCCAGTGGCAAAATTAAAAGGCAATTTTGAAGTAAATAGCTCTTTGAATTTGGGGCAGATGTGGACAATGAATTTTCTGCACTGAAAACAAAAGCATTTCGTATACTATTATCATTTTCACCATCCTACCTTTGTGAAACCGGATTTTCTGCTGTGGCTGCTTTGAAGACGAAATAGATCTCAGCTAAATATAAAAAAATAACTTGAGTGTCAATTTCTAATTTTAAGCCTTCCTTTGAAAACCTTTGCTCTGCAAGACAAGCCCATTTAAGTCACTAATAATCATTAAACTTCTTAATTTAGTATTAACAAATTAGTTACATAAAATACCGCGTGTAGTACTAATTCATTAAAAGTAAACTGGCTGAAGTATCCGCTCTTTGCACAAGTTCATATTTAAAAAAATAAAATATTCTTGATATAATAGCTGAATTGTAAAGAGAGTAACACCAAGTGCACGACAATGAAAACAAAAATGTAAAATCATTTTTCTAAATGAATGCTTGTTTTGTAACTAGTTTTAACTGAACTGTAATTTTAAGACTCACAGAATTAGCATTTAGAATTAATGTTAAATAATGAAAAAGGATATAAAATTCCGATAAAGAATAATTGTTATTTTTAATATTTAAAGCGAGAAGACTTTAATATGTTTTAACCCGGGAGCAGGCGCGCACTCGATACTTACGTTAATGATCGCGCTGGGTGACTCAGTCTCCCTAATCATTATTTTTATTCTACACGATAAAAGTCGTAATTCCAGTGAATAATTTAATTAAGAAAAAGTATTCTTACCTACTTTCAAATACTTTTAAATTTTTCTTTGATAATTTGAGAAAAGATCCAATAAAACAACTAAAATGATTCAAATGTGCATGACCTTAATAAAGGACACAAACCACAGACACTTTTCACTAATATTACAGAAATGTTATTTGCAGGCAAAACTGTCATATTTTGTTCAAGCTGTTGTAGTTTTACTGTCCTTTGAGAATCGACAAATAGCATGTAAAACTTTTCTTGCTTGTGTCTTTTTGACAGGGCAAAGTGTGCCTTGTGGTACACTTATGGCTTCACATTTTTGTTGATGGAGTTCTTTAGTAAACATTTGAACATTTTTCCTTTCGTTTCATGTTCATCACTTTTCTCAAATGAACTTAAGCTATCAGGATTAATATGTATATTTCAACAGGCTGGTCCCTTGCTTGATCAGTTTCAACTTCCTTCAGTAGAGATCACAGAAGCCCAGCGCGACCGCTTTCGGGTTAAAAGTGTTTTCAATATAAAAATATGAATGATCTAAAAAGAATTATGTAATGAATGTTATGTTTTGTGAAAAGAATTGTTTTTCATTATGCTTTATATGTTTCAAAATACTCATAAAAATAAATCTTGGCCAAATAATCCTTCATAGTGTTCTCTGTGCGCAACAGAAATACATTATTTACAACTTACCTAAATGAAAAACAAACACATAAGAGAGGGGATGAAACTAACTGCATCAGTAAGTTGGAAGGTCAAACAGTTGATCAGCAAATAACAGTGATGAATTTTTTATCTAACTGAACATTTTTTGATTCTGTATCGAGGTTTTGTTTTTTCTCAGGAAGAGTGGTATTTTAGGTTTAAAAAGAAAATGTAATAAAAAAATCCTCTCGTCATGGGATTGCAGCAAATCAAACAAACTGTTTGGTTTTTTTTGTTATAGGATCAAAGATAGCTAATCAGCTTTTATTTATATCAGTGTAAATGTGTATTTTTTTACTATGTCAGAAAGTATTTTGTCTTACTTCATTCCAGTTAATTTTTTTTGTAAATCTTTTATTTTCTATATGCTCGTCCCCCCCCCCTGTAAGGTTTTCCCCCCCCCCGGGGGGGGGGGGCACACCCCACAGTTGGAGAAACGCTGCTTTAAACATACTCAGTACAGAATAAAAAATATAAGATACTTGAAATGAAATACCATATTCACATTGCTATATACAAATATACACTAACTGGAAATTGAAAAAAAAAGATAAATACATATTTAAAAATAAATTCTGTCAGAAAGCCAGTTAAATATTTAAATGGGAATGTAAATGCAAGTAATTTTTTGTATAGAGATATTTGTAAATTAGAAAAGTGAACACAATAACTTTTTAACAAAAATAATTTTTAATTCTACATAAAAGCAGAATTTTCAAAAACTGCGATTTGCCAAACACTGCTCTAGGCAAAATATTGTTTTGTGCACATTTGTCACCCTTAATGTAGTAATACCATACACAAAAGATAATCGTTTCTACCTGTATCCCGAGGTTAGGGGCCCATATACTTGCTACTACAAATTGGCACGCAATGTAATTTTTATTTTTTAGGAAAAAATAATAGTCGTTACAAATTTTACTAGCAGTAGTCGGCATTTCAATTGAGTCTAAAATAAAATTCCAGGTATTTAAATAAAGTACCAGATTTTCAAAGTATAAATAATATTTCCATACCAATTTTTTTGTAATGAAAAAAAAAAGTATCTTTCAAATTTACTCCAAATGCTGCCCCTAAAATTTGCCGCCTTTGACATGCAGCCAGTTTTTCCGGCCCTAGAGTCGCCCCCTGCTGCTAGCATAGAGATAATAGTAAATGCGGTAAGGGGCTAAGTGGATTAGATCATAGGAAATTACTCTCCAAATAGGAGTATACATGTAAGTGGGCAGAAATATACAGATCAAGATAATTTTTTAATTTATGTTTTCTTTTATTTCTGTATTTTAGTGCTTTGTTGTGAATCGCTTGATTATATGGCATCTGGTTGCAATTAAGACTTTTTTTAAAAAAGTGCATAGAACTAGCATTTTTTAACATAGTACTAAAGTACCATTAAGTTACTACAACATAAAATTAAATTTAAAACTTCGCTAACATTAATAATTTTATGGAATATTGAAGAGTTTTTCAAATAGGCTTTGTAATAAAAATAATTCACTCAAAAGAAACTGCAAGATTCTTTTGCTTATAATACCAAATACCAAATAAAACTACAAAAAGCTACCTTTTGATTTGAGGTATAACTCACTAAAAAGGAAAACAAAAGCATTGTTTACAAAACCATAGGTAAAGATCATTTCTTTCCCCTATTTTGTTTTTCTAAATTGGAAGGTTATTATTAAATTAAAAACTTTTAATTTCCCTAAATTCATATTGAATTTAAACACTGTTAGATATTTACGCAAAGCAACTTTAGAAAAAATCCTTTTTGAGATGCCTTTATTAAGCATCAAACCACATTGCGCATAGCACACTGCAATTGCAGCTATTAAACAAACAAACAAACAGAAAAAAACACCTTTTTTTGATGCGGTATTGTCGGCTCCAACACGAATTTTGCTGTCAGATGAAGGATGTTAGTAAAGAGTAGACATTTATGGACAATTTACCAACATTCTATTTTAACTATGCTCTGTTATCGGGACTTGATTTTTCAATAACTATTCAAAAAAATTCAGCATATATATTCGATTTATTATAAGTTTTATTTTGAGAAATTCGTAAAAAAATTTGTTTGATTGATAGAACCATATACGGCCTGCAGCTGCCCACGTGCGGTGTACGCGCTGCACACCTGCTAGGATCGGCCCTGGCTTCCTGATTATGATGAATGTGTTTTGTATGTTTTATCTGTATGTGTATTAAAAAAATAAATTTATATTAACAAATTTTTAGTTTAATTATTCTTTTTATGATGCTCTTTACACTTTTTTTACTGTCCTTTATTGAAAAGATGTTTATAAAAATATTTAAATTCTGTGAAACGACAGGACAAAGAATTTGAATTAAACTAATTTTACTATTCATTGAAATTCGTTAATTAGTCAAAGGACCCTTATTTTTCCTTGAAGCTGAAAATTTGAAGTTTTAATCTAAATATAAGGAAAGGAATTTTTTTTCTATATCAAAAGAATTTTTTTTTCAGAGAATAGATTTTATATCCAACATAAAATTTAAGCAATGAACCATTAGAATAATTATCAAAATCTTGCTTCCTGTATTAAATTCAATTTTTAGGCAGAAACTTGTTCTTTCAATTAACAACTTCAACTATAACATTTGAATTGTGTGATAGGTTTATTTTCTGATATGTAATAAAAGTTTCCACTACCTCAATAGTATCCTTTGTCTTTTTATATGTATGAAAAAAGTAAAAACAAATCAATGTACGTGTCTAGAGAATGAAAATATCATCTTTCATAATCAACATCACTAAAAGTTAAAATTTAATCCGATCTTTTTACAAATATGCAACACATTTTTGCATACATTTTAATTCTATGCATGCAATTAAATAATGTAAAACTTAAATTAAATTGATAAAAAAAATTATTATTTTAAGAAGAAATTAATTTATAGTAATTTTAAAGTTTATGACTTTCGCTTTTTTTTAAAGTTACAGTTGGACATTTTCTATCACTAAACGTTTCCAATTCTCTTGTCAAGTTCTTGATTAAATTTTTAATGCAATAAATGTTGTAGTTATTTTACACAATGGATTTTACACATATCAAAATTAAAATTGCAGTAAATTCAAAATATATTCATTTAACCCGAATTCAATGTAATTTTTATTCTTAAAAACATAACTATGTGCCACATTACCATAACAATGATGACTTTATTGCTCATCAAAATTTGATGAATGAATGATATTTGTTGCTCGTCGGAGATTTTCTTTTAGTACTATAATTAAAATGTTAATTTGGTCTATTTTATTTTTAAATTAGACAGTAAATTCACAAAATGGTAATCCATTGAATAATTAATTCATTTAGGCTTTTTTAAAATGTTCTAAATGTTTTATTGTGATTTAATTACAAAAAAAAACAAAGATACTCAATTTTTAATTCAAAATTTTTAAAATGAATGATTTTTTTAAACAAAGGAAGAAATATAACTAATTATTAATATTTAAGTATTTTTTTAATCTCACAATTGCTCTTGAATAGCTCTATTTGTAACTGTTCCAAGAAATTTCATGCTTCCCATTTTTCCATTATTTATTTGTTTCCAAATGAACTTTTTATCTTGAACTGTTGTGTCCATCCTCTTGAAAATTGATATAATTTTAAATTATCACAAAACTTTTCCTAAAAAATTGTTTTTTTAGTTTATATAATATGTATAATAACCTCTATAAAAATATCCTTTTGTACAGAAATATTTTCATCAATTGCTGTTTTGTTATCCAGAAAATTGTTTAGCAATTGTAATATTGATTGGTTGTTCCTGTAAGCATGAATTCAGTGTTTCATCTGTCATGATGTGAATATCTCTTAACCCTTTGACGCGCGGAAAAATAAATTTGCTGAATTTTTCAAAATAAAATTAATAAATGCTATGTATAGAACCTAAGAACAGAGAAAATACCTTTAAAAAATTTACGGTACATTTCCCACGAAAGGGGAGGTGGTTTCATAGGAGTACCACTGCGCACTTACGACATAATTCTCGGATGAACAATATATGATTTGGATCAGATGTGTAAGATTATTCTTTATATATTTTGTAATAAATTTACTAAAACATGCAATATTAAGTATTAGAATTACATTTTAAATGTTAAATATTACAAAATATAACTAAGATTGAAATCAACTTCAATAGCCAGATTTTTCATTGTTTCTTTATTATTAAATTATTAAAACATGCAATAATACTGATAAAAATTATCTTCAAAAGATTAAATATTAGCAAATTTAATTGAAAGAGGTAAGCAAAAATAATATTAAAAGAAATAGAATCAGCTATATTAGAACACATATTCACCATCCAAAAAAGAAATCGACCTTCCTTCAGTATAAAAAGAACGTAAATGAGATGAGAAAAAATTTCCATTCCGAGAAAAACATCACCATTTCAATATAGCAAAATCCCCTCCCCCAAAGCAATGGCAAAACCCCCATAAATTATTAGTTACTTCACTGCCTGAGTCAGAAAAAAGAAAAACAAAAGGGAATATCTCTTAAGCATGAGTGCTACAAGTCGGACAGTTTTCATGTTCTAAATGCGCGCTGGTATCCCTATGAAACCACCACTTAGATGACTTATTATGAGGCAGTTCTTTTTATAATTTATCATTCAAAAATTAGTTATGCTATGAACAGCATATGCAGCAAAAATGTACATAACTTACTTTGAATATTTATCTGTTTTTATTTGCTAAAGAAACTTTTTTTGAAAGTGTTCAAAAAAGGTTTTTAAAATGATGCATTTTTCTCACAGAAAGAAGAGTTTTTTTGTAAAGTGCTGACATCTAGTATCTTCTATGAAAGATAAAAGATATCAGTAGAACCATTGGTTTCATTCAAATACCACTGCACGTTAAAGGGTTAAGCATTTCACTCACCCTTAGGTACCAGAAAACACATGATGGCTCTTAGTTTTAAGAAAGAAGGGAAAAGATTAAAAAAAGAGGTGAAACTGGATAATTTTATTATTAAGAGTTCATGTGTGTGTGTGCCTTTGGCAAATTTTTGAGGAGCCTTTTGATAAGATTGATTAGAAGAGTCATTCTGATCATGACCAAATCAGTTGAATATTGTTCATCTTTACTTTTTTTTAATATAGAATAGATACATTTGCTTATAACAGGACATATTTTTAAAAATGCCTTCAAAAATAAAAGTAATTGGATCTCTTAAATATCCTGGATTTAATCAGATACAAAGTTCAACATTTGCAACTGATGGAAAAAATAAAAGAATTAGGTTAAGTGAGTAGAATTGCAAATACACTTTGTAGTACTTCAAAAAATTCAGAGTATTTTGATAGTTAAGGTTTATTATTCATTAGCAAATCTTTGTTTTCTTGATCATAGCATCTCATGATAATTCATTTGAAAATAACATGATTCATCACATCAACAGGTGAGATTTGTTTACAAGGTAAAATTGGATCACACTTCCTCCAATTATAAATTTGTGGATGAGACATAAAATAAAGTTAAAAGAGCATTGGTTCATTTGTAAACACTTTCTCTCAAAGCAAAGGCTTTCTAGTCTATCAAATGAAGCTCTATATATTACAAAAAGATTCAAGTGTTATCAAACAATTTTAATGACTAGATTAGATTTTTAATAACTAGATGTTAAATATACTGTATTTTACATATATACATATGCTTTTTTTTCTTATGGTATCACGACGGCAATATATTTTCTAAAACTTAATAAAAGGATGCAATTTCTGCGTGCGCGCATGAAATGCATTTAGAATATCTTTGGGGAGGGGTGGAGGCATAAATATACAGAAAGTTTTTTCCCAAAAGATTCACGATTCTTTCCAAATAACTTAAGTATATATACTCTTAAAAATATTAATCCTTGTACTGATTACCTTTGTTTATTTAATTTGGAAGTTTAAGACAGATGATTGATAATATTTCTCTTACTGAAATTCTCTGTTGTATATTTTATCCGTTAATTAACTGTATTGTTTTTTTTTACTATTCATATTTTCCTCTTAAAAGTAAATGAAATGTACTGCTTTAATTTTTCAGCACTCTTAAGTCGTCCTATTCTTCCTTTAATTTTTTTTTTACAGAAAAAATTTAACTGTTTAGTTCTTTAAGCACTCATGTATAAAAATGGATGGGTAGATCTCTTCCAGGTTATGATCCAATGGTATTTTGACACCTCCAGTCGAGAAATAAAAATGTTGATCTAAGTCAGAGGACGAAGATGGGTGTCTTTTCCCAGTTTTTACAACCAAGACCCAGCTTCCAGTCCTCTTTGTGTTTCCCCTTATACTGAAGGGCATACCATTGAAAGAGGCGCAAGAAAAATATATTTTTTGTCTATTTTAGAAATCTTTATACATGTTTTTGTGTCAAAAACCTTGTGACAGCCAACCTAATGTAGGAGTTGTATACAGTTTTAAAAATTGCACTGTAGTACTCCTTAAGTGAGTGAAGATTTATATAAAATAATAGACCAAACCGAAAGCTATGTTCATTAAAATATTCTATCTAAAAAGGGCAATTCTAATTATCAAGGGTCTTTTCAAGGTTTCCTTAAACACATTAGCAGATATTTTTCTAATTTTAAATGTTTCTTTAATAAATTACTTAAAGTTTAATGACATTTTTTTTCATATTGCTTAATAGAGTTTTTGTTTAAAGTATTAATATATAGTAAACTTACACTGGCATTAAAAGTTAGGAGAATTGTATATTCAGTCAATTTCTTAAAAAATACTAAATGTTTAGTAGAATTAATGAGTCTAAAATGAAGTTGCAAATTTTTAGTGTCAATTACATTGGAATACAGCGTTTGTGCTAAGCGTTTGAGAAAACTGCATTGTAAACGGGTGTGCCAATTTCCATGTTTTGTTCTTTTGCTAACCTCCACTACTTTCATGCCTTTCTTTTTACAACATATAATTAAATTCAAAAGTGAAGAATTAAAATTTGTCATCAATGAAGTTGAGTATGGAATGTGGTACAAATCGTCAAGAGACTCAATGAAGGTCTCCGGTGCAGATAGCTAAAGATTTTTATTTAATGCCCATTGTTGTGTATTTTCCCATTATAACAAATTGTAACAGTTCATGGCTTCTCAGCTGTTTGGTGAATTTCACATGGCCACATAAACCCAAGTTTTAGGGGTTAAAATTTCCAGAAAGCTACACGAAAGAAATCTTGTTTGCAAGAAGACCAGGTGTTTGCATTCCACTCACAGAAGAGCATGACTTGCATAAGCGCAAGAGAGTATCAACACTGGAACAAGAATCAGTACGGGACTTTTCTGTTTGCTGACGAGTTCAGTTTTCAACCTAACCACTGATTCGCAGCATACCTTTATGTGTTTTTAATCATAGATCTACTATATGTACTCGAATTTCCAAAAAAAAAAAGAGTTCGATTTGGCAACGGAAGTTTGATGGTCTAGTCCAGGTATGGCGATCTTTTACGAATCAACGTGCCATTTTTTCTGAAGAAATGTTCAAAGAAGTATAGACATGCCGTCAAATAATTTTGGCTTGTGATTTTTGGGAAAATAATACAACTAAATACTGATAAATCAAAACTCTATTTACTGCAAAAAAAAACATTTTGCACTGTATAGTAGTAAATGTTTTAGTTATCCCTGTAATTCAAATTTAAGTAACATAAGTGTGACTTCTGTTGTTGCACAGATTAGATGACAAATAACTTATATTTAATTACAAGATGTTACTTTTAGCAGAATACATGCTGAATTGGAGTCATCTGCCAAACAGTTTCTAAGCGAGTCGGACGGTTTCTAAGTCTAATGATTTTCTTCTCTAAAAATAATGACTGGTAGACATAGGTAGATGAAAATATGGTTAAAATAGTATAAGCTAGCTTCTTCAAACAAATGTGTCTGGAATCGAATTTAATATTTCCAAAATTTCGTTACTGGAACTTTTACTTATGTTGCTTGTTAATCTTTCTGTTTTAATCAATTGTAACTTTCTCCTTGTTTTAATAAATTTTTGTATTCGTATTAAACTAGACTGGAAATCAATCATTTTCATTTCAAATTCTTCAATTTCCGACCAATGAAATTCAGTCAAGTTCACTTTATCAAATGAAGGTACGTCAGGGTACATGACAAACTTGAGCTTTTCCGATAATTGTTTGAATTGAGAAAATCTTGCTGAAAATTCCTTGATTGAAGAATCAATTACGGAAATCAATTCTTTAATAATTTTTCTTCGTCTGGTTTCTCATGTACATTTAAATCTTTGTTATTTTTTTTCAAGTTTAGGAATTACTTGTTGTTGTAATATCATTTCTGAAAAGATGCAGTTACACGTCAAAAGCGTAAACGAGATTCATCATGACGTTAATTGTTTGTGCCTTGAAGCTGTACTTTCAATTCACTGAAATGTTGTCATATGTCAGTAAAAATCATCAGTTTTGAATCATAATATCCAACAACTATATGTATTGTTCATTTTGCAGAAACAGTCTGATTTCTTCCAAGCAGTCAACTGGTCTTTGAAGTACGTCCCCGCGGCTCAACGAGAGTGAACATCATTATACATTAGTAGTTCATTATACACAGAGTTGACTTCATCCAACAAAGCATCAAACTTTCGCTTATTTAAAGCCTTTGACGATATGAGGTTGACTATTTTGTGACTAACGCCATTACATTATCCAAAGATGTTAAACCACTTTTAGCACACAAGACTTGTTGGTGAATAATACATGGCATTAAGAATCGATTGTCTCATTTCTGTTTGGAGAAACTAATGAAACATTTTTTTCCCCTTGCTTACTATGTATGGAACATCATCAGTTATTGAAACAATTTTTTCGAATCAATTTCTTTCTCAGCAAGTGAATTTTAAACAGCCGTATAAGTATCTGTTCCCTTTGTAGTATAGTTAGCAACGATGTTATCGCAATTAATTCTTCCTTAACGACGTTTCCTACACAATACCGAGCCAAAACAGTTAAATATGTTGATTTAGTGATGTCAGTACTTTCGTGGGTAGCCTAGTGGTTAGAGCATCGGATTTCTAACTGGAAGGCCTGGGTTCGATGCCCGATGCCACCAAATACCCTCCGAGTACACACGGAGTACATGCGCGTTAAATCAGTGGGTCCGAAAGTCTTATGAGTGGTCGAAGCTGAAACCACAAGGGCAGAGGGATGGAGAATATTTCCCTCCCCTCCAGTTCCATGCCTAAATTGTGGAGGTGGAAATCGGTGGTGTCACCATCTATCGTAAAGAAGTCCAACCTGTCTCACAGGTTCTGGAAACATTCCTTCCTTCCCTCTGGGAATTTCACCCAGCTAAATCGTGCTGTCACCTGTATGGTGCTCAACGCTAAGGCCAACGACAGGCGTACATCGAGCCCCGTGCCACGATGAATTTCGTGGGACTCAATCTGACTACGTCAGACAAGTGGCATTAGCAACAACAACAGTACTTTTGTCAAGATATAGTGATATAAAAGAGGAATGGAGTTAATGTCATTTTTTTTTGTGTTGAGAGAGAGATTTTGTTACATTTCCGGAGAGTTTTTTTCTTTTATTGTGTTTCTAAATAGATAATATCTTTGATGTACTGAATTATCTTATCTTTATTATCAAAACCAACAAAAGGCGAGGATGCTTTTACTAACCAGACTTTCTTCAAAAACTCTATTTCTTGCAATTATTTACTGTGCCAAACAATGACATACATTTGCAGCCGAGTAACTTGCCGCGTTCGTATGACAATTTTTGCTAACATATTTAATCTTAGATGTCGACTATTTCTTTCTTTCTTTTTCTTTTCTTTTTTTTTTATTGAACTTGCACTTAATTTTTTATGTTCTGGTTCGTTTTTTTGACGAAAAGATTTGTTTCACGATGCCGTTTTACAGACGACGCTCTACATACCACTGTTCCAGAACATAAAACACAATCCACCTTGTCGCCTTTTCTAATCATAGAATATTTCTCGGTCCACCAAGTTTGAAATTCTCTGTTACACTTGCACTTTGTTTTTTGCTTAACTAGCTATGTTAAATAACAGTTAAAAATCGTAAATGTAATATAAATAAACTTTAAAATACAGTTGTGTCAACGAAATTGACTACGCCATGCGTAGACAAACTTTACATCATTAGCCATTGTAATCCACACCGTAACTAAGGCAATAACAAACAAGTGTGCGCCCGCGACCGATCACCCGCTTTTGTTCGTAATTCTTCATAGTGAATTTTGTTATTTTGAATTCAAATGCAAACCATTTTGATCGGTGACCTGCCCAAAATATTGTGTCGCGTGCAATAAATGACACGCGTGCCATTGATTCACCATCCCTGGTCTAAACCATTACACTTAGGCTTTGTCATGTAAGGAATGAAATTTCGGGAGTTCTGTATCTAGGAGCTTGAATCACACTTTTTCAGGGATGCAGTGGGCCCTGATTCAATTATTATGGGTGGCAACATTCATATACCTAAGGATCATTTAGTTGATGTATTTTTGGGAAATGAAGATATTTACTTGATGAGCCAGATTTCAGACCTTGAATTTTTATATCATTTTTGAGATGCTCTTGGTAGACATTTGCATTTCACCTTTTAAGAAACAAACTTGAAAACAGTGTTGCATTAGAAGTAGGACCTATTGCCGTGAACTGTTTCATCCAACATGAATATTCTGTATGAACTCTATTACTGTGAGGAAGTATCATGCTCCTCTCTTATTAACTGACTTTTTTGTTACATCTTATACCTCTTTTTTTAGGTTTTCTTGTGCTAATGATCTGTAAACGTCTTGTGTGTGTACCAGTAGCATACATACACCTCTCTTCTGGGGGAGAGAGGTTTATATTCTAAAACACAATGGACGATAGTATTGAGGGTTAATCTCTGTGGTAAAAACGTATAATCTGTTGGTCTGTGTGTGTGGGGGGGGGGGGTTGAACACCCAACCCCGTGTGTATTCCACTGGTGTGTACTGTAACTGTTTGTCATTTTGTGACGGGCTCACGCGTCTTTTCATTAACATGTTCTTTGGGGCAGAATTAATGGCAACTCTTTTCCAACCAAACCCAAGAAGTAAAGCGTGAAGGAAAGATGCAAATTAGGAAGCTTTTAAATAACAGAAGTTAGAGTAAGCAGTGTGGCAATTTGAGGAATGTTATTATAGTCCGTGATTCAATTGTGAAGTGACAGCCAATAGAGGAATACCGTGACTAAGAGCCCTTAGGTCAAGGTGCGTACCATTGCACTCCGGTGAAACACAACTGCAACTAGAATCAGATTGATCGCTACTTCATTTCGGCATTAACGTAGGAGTGACTATTTAATATTCGGATCTGTGATAGAATTATAACTGAGCTTAGGTGAGTTTGTTATTGATAGTGATCCGGGCTACGCTATTTCGGTATTATATATATTGTGTGTTTAGTCATCGTAGATTCTCTCCCATATATTATTATCTAATCTGTTAAAGTTTAAGATCTTAATAAAGTCATATTAAGATCATGTCAGCTCCTGGTTCTTCATTTATTCCTACACCTCTAGCTCACGCTGATAATCAAGGAGAAGGGCACCCGAGGGGGCAACTTCACATTGGCGCCCAACGAAATTTAATTTATATGACCCCAAGGTAAGAGAAGCGAGCGGGTTTAGTGTTTTGCCAGAAGTGTACTTTTCCGTGTCCGAGAATGTGAATGAATTTTTGGAGGGTATTGACAATCAAATACGATTACTAGAGATACCCAGTGATTTCTCATGTGCTTATTTAAAAGGTCATCTCCTGGGGAGGGTTCAAGATTGGTATCAGATATTCGGATCAACATTAGTGCAGAATACAGCCACGGACTGCGATCCGTAATAAGAAAGATTTAGAGATAAAAGTTTTACACGTCCCAACAGAGAAGGGATCAGGTGCCAACAGATTTTATTTTCGATCTGTTGAAACTGCATAAAAAAAATTAGAACTGGGGATGTCCGAGGAAGTGTTGGTAAACCATATTTTCGTTGGACTCGAACCACAAGTCCAGGATTATGTGGAGGTTCGAAATCCGCAAAACACGGTTCAACTATTGGAGGTCTTATCTAAGTTTGAGGAAAGATATTCACATGCAAAATAATGAGGGGTTCGGGGAATAGTGATGACATGTAAATGAGCATATGATGTCTAGTGCGGATGATAGTCGGAGAATTTGGAGAAATTCGGAAGTTGTGCGTAGACCGAGTAACGGTAGAAATGATTATATGGGGTAATTATGAGAATGGCCGTCAAGGAAATCAGTGGTTCGACAGCAGGAATAGATTTCAGAAGGATGATCGAAGGTTTAACGATAGGCGATACCAATTTAGAAATGGGGGTCAAAATGATGATTTTAGTCGAGGGGACCGCAGAAATATAGGTTCGAGTGAGAATTTTAGTCGAGGTGATAGGAGGCAAAGGGGACGATTAAATGTTTTGAAAGTTAGTGATAATCAAAATGATCAGACTCAGTCGGCAAATGAGGTACCGATTAAACTTTCTGCGATATGCATGTCTCCAGTGGAACTCCCATATGTTCCTATTTTATTAAGTGATACTTTTACAAAAGCATTATGGGACACTGGCGCGGAGAAGTCATTTATTTCGGAGGAGACATACCGAAATTTTTTTGTTTAAAAGCAAGTAAAAAAAATCACGTGCTCAGGTGATCACGGCCCAGGGAGCTAAATGTAGGAATTGTGGAATTGAATGTTCCAATTAGTGAGTTTAAAAGCCTTGGTTGTTTCATGTGTTGGCAGATTTAGAATACCCATCTATTCCAGGGGGTGGATTTCATAAGTGGTTCAAAGATTATTTTGGACTTGGTTCGAAAATCGTTGGCGATTCCCGATTCGCAAATTGATACAGTGGTTAAAACAATTGAGGAAGGAAATATAGAAATAGAGATCTTTCTAAGACAAAGTTGGAGGAAAAACAGAAACAGGAGTTGCAGGATTTGTTTAATAGTTTTAAAAAAAATTTCAGATTAATAGGGGCTTACACATGTTTTATATCGTGAAATTGACACGGGAGATAAGCCACCAGTTGTTTCTCGGCCGTATCGTTATGATAGGGTGAAACAAGCGATACTCGATTATCATGTAGAGAAAATATTGAAAGAGGGAACCATAATTCCGATTCAATCCCCGTACGCACGACCAGTTGTGTTATGTAGAATAAATAATGGGTTACCGCCAGATAATCCGGAAGCGTATAGATTTGCTGTCGACTATCGGAAACTTAATTTTATTACAAAGTATCCCCGTTATCCCTTACCCTTATAATAGACGATTTAATAATGAATATACCCCATACGGCGATTATGTCGGCTCTTGATCTCAAATCGGGTTACTTTCAACTGGCAGTAAATCCCAGTGATATAGCTAAGGCCGCGTTTGTGACGAAGAATGGCACCTACGCATTTCGGCGTATACCATTTGGCTTGTCAGGGGCGGCTCCCAATTTTCAGAAGGCCATAGACTTCATTTTAAAACCGGTGATAAGGAAGTTTGTGAGTGTGTACATGGACGATGTTATATTGTCTCCATCGTTCACTCACCATATTGAACATCTAAGGGAAGTTTTTCGATTATTACAAGAGGCAGGGTTAACATTAAACAAAGATAAATGCAAATTTGGTTGTGATGAATTGAAATATTTAGGTTTGATTATTAGTAAGGAGGGAATTAAAACGGACGAGACAAAGATTCGAGCTATAGTTGAGATGAATCCCCCAAAAATTTCTAAGGAGATATCCAAATTTTTAGGTATGTCCCAGTGGTACTCGAAGTTTATTAAGAATTATGTTGATCTATGCGAGCCCCTTTATAATCTTAAACGAAAACTCAAGAAATTTTGTTGGTCAATAGAGGCGCAGAAGGCATTCGACGTGGTCAAGGCGGCGATAACGAAAGCTTCAGTTTTAAAATTGCCGGATTTCAAAAAGCCTTTCGAGTCATTTACGGATGCCAGTTCAATAGGTGTAGGAGCGGTTTTAAATCGGGAACAGAGACCAGTTGTACTTGCCTCTCGCGCGCTTAGCATTTCGGAGAGGAATTACACTGTAATGGAGAGGGAGTGTTTAACAGTAGTTTGGGCTCTGAATAAATTCAGAACATATTTAGGTTCACAGCCGATTAAAGTTATTACGGATCACGCTCAGGGCCGATCCTAGGGTGTCGGCCTCCCTCGTGCAGAGACCAAATGGGCCGCCCCTCTAGAGAAGTTTTGGTATTTTGATTAATATTTATATATTTAACACTAATATATTTAATTACTTATAATACTAGTACAAAACTTTATTTTTCTGTCAGCTAATGGGTATGATCGTGACAAAATATTGTAACAAAATAATAAATAATTAAACATATTACCTTTGAAATAAAAATTAACATTTTATAATTAGAAAAGCAAAACACACACACACCACAGTATTTACTCAGAAAATATATTTTAATAAAAAAGTACTATAAAGCATAAATCTCATGAAACGAAAAGTATATAAATCTCTCTCTCTCTCAATCCTTCTACAAAGGCTACTTAATAATTAATTATAAAATAACTTTTCTGGCTTTCTGAGAAGCAAATTTGTCAATAATTTGGGGGAAATCAATTTTTTCAGAGATTTCAGATTCAATAGAGGATTTGTCCATATCTGAAAGATTTTCTTTTGTGTAGTATTCCTAAGAACTCTTAGAAAAAATTCTAAAATATATACCTTTTACCATCAGTAGTAGTCAAACATCTAACAACAAACTTTATTTGTTCTTTGTGACTAATATCGTGCGTAGAGTCAAGAATTATAGTGTAATTTTTGCTTTTTTGACAATGCATGTTATCTTATTACGAAAAGATTTGGCTAAAATAGTAAGTATTTCACTTTGAAAATGCTGCCCTAAGTAGTGTAAAATACGTGTTTTGTTATTTTTGCATTTACTGACATTTTTGAGGTGTTCTGTAATAACTGGATCAAATTCGACTAATATCTCAACTGCCTTTAAAAAATTACTATTATCTCAACTTCGTACTAGTACCTATGAATACCAAATTTTGACTGGCTAAAAATTGCACTTCAGCAACCATTCTTTCAATGATGGCGCATCATCACTTTTTCCCCTCGATTGTATGCATTTTGTTGTTCAGTGTCAATAGCACCACTTTTTTCCAGCCTTGCCTTTAATTCGCACCACGATCTTATACAGTTTATGTGTTTTAGAATATTTTTTACTGGTTATAATAACAATAAAAAGAAATAGATTATGTTTCTCACATTCCGATAAAATTCTTTTTTTTAGCTTCCTCAAACTTGGCATTTCGGGATATTTTCAATAACATTTAAATATTAATACATGCAATCTTATTTGAAAATACCAGGTGTTTCTAAAAGAATATCGGAGTTTTTTTTTAACGCTTTATATAGTATTCATTACATGTAACATATTAATATGACTCATAGATCGAATAAAAGAGCAACTGAAACAGTTTTGTTTGCTGGCATGTGTGCGCGAAACGTATGCTAATTTTCCCCCTTTCTTTCCGACCAACGCGCTAGTAGAAAAATGGCGACTAATAAACAGAAAGCGTTTTGTGTTCTCCAGTTTGCAAAGACAAAATCTGCTATTACTGTGCAACAAGCGTTCCGTATTAAATTCGGTTGTCAACCTCCAAGTGATAATAACATTCTTAGGTGGCATCATCAGTTTGAAAAAACTGGCTGTCTTTGTAAAGGAAAAAGCACAGGATGACCAAAGCTGTAACTGGCAACCAACTGTAACTGGTTCTGCCTATCTTGATGCTCTACAACTATGGCTGTTTCTTCAATTGGAAGAATGTGAACCAAATAACTTCATTTGGCAGCAAGATGGTGCACCGTCTCAATGGAATCTCTCAGTACGCGATTGGTTAAATATCACTATACCCAACCACGAATTGGCCGCAAAGAGCCTCCCGATAAAGCTTGCATCGCATGGCCTCCATTTTCACTCGATCTGACGTCATGTGTCTTTTATCTGTGGGGGTTCGTAAAGGATTGTCTATACGTTCCACGGCTACCAGCTGACCTTTCAGATTTAAGATACAGGATTGAAGCAGATGTTGCAAGAATTTCTTCAGACACACTGAAAAAAGTTTGGGATGAACTCACCTATCGACTTGATTTGTGCCGTGTGACGAATGGGGCTCACATTCAACATTTGTAAACTTGTAGTTAAAACTATTTCAGTTGCTCTTTCATTCAATGTATGAATTATACTTGTAACTTATATGTGATAAATACTGTAAAGCTTTAAAGCTCCGATATTCTTTTAGAAACACCCGGTATATTTATAATAATTCTACCAAATTTATCTCTTTAACTTATGGTATCCGACTACGTTCGGAACCATGGTTTTGGAAAAGCGTATAAATGGATAATTTTTATGATATTTAGTGTCACTTAGATTAGAATACGTGTATAAAATTGTTTTAAGAATATTATTATAATAAAAAATGATTTAAATACAATATTTTGGCAAAAAATGAACATAGAATGGCCTATTTTCAAAACATTGTCTTTTCATTGAAAATGCTTCTATTATAATAATATTTTGCCTGTATATAGCTCAGACCTCTGTACTGAGCCTGGACTAAAATTTAGGAAATGTATTGTATAAAAGGGGATTTATCCATATTTTAGTACAACAGAGGGTAGAAATGTAAAGAAAAAAAGCCGATAGTTATTTCAATTGCTAGTAACTCTGAAAATAATGTGAATGTTTCAAAAATTCTAGTTCAGACCTTATGGAAAAGTCTTTACTTTATATAAGCAAAATATTATTAGTATAGAAACATTTTTTATTAAAGGAGAGCGTTTTTGAAAATAGGTCATTCTAAGTTAATTTTTTGCAAAATATTGCATTTAATTAATTTTTTACTGTCGTAATGTCCTTAAAACAATTTTATACATGTATTATAATCTAAATGACACTAAATATTATGAAAATTATCCATTTATGCATTTTTTAAAATCACGGTTGCAAACGTAGTCGGATACCTTAAAAAAGAAATTAAACGTTAAAATAATTTTTACCTCTATTATTGACCTAATTCACCAACTTTAAATATTGTGAAAGAATTTTTAAGAAATGCCTTTTCGATATTTCGATCAGCAATTACTTATAAGAATATATGTATAATTTCAACATAATACTACTAAGTTTTCTTTGATGTATAAAAGAGAGAGAAAAATCACATAAAAACGCACATGTTATATTGACTTAACATGATGATTTAGAAAAAAAAAATAAAAATTTACAATAAACAAGTCAAATGAACCACATGAAGAAAGAATAATAATGAAAAACATGCATGCCTCGTTCTGGAAGTGGAAGTTGTCGTATGTAAAAAATTTAGTATCAATTCATATTATTTTGATTTAATCCAAAGATAAAATTTTGCAAACCATGTACTCTTAACTATAACTATGGATACGTATATACAAAATTATTTCATTGACATTAAAATTAGCTTGTTTTCTTTTAACTCGGTAATCCTTTAAAATCGTATGCACTTTTGTGAATTTATTTATTACATAAATTTATACGCATTATCTAAGAAAAAAGATTTTTTAAAACTAAATACAGTCGACTCTCGATAATTCGAAGTTGGAGGGACCAATGAAAAACTTCAAATTATTAAGAGTTCGAATTATCAAGAGGGTAGGAAAAAACTCAAAATACACGAAGAGAAGTTTTTTTTTTCTAACACATTTAAATTTTAAATTATGTAATAAAGCAACAATTGTACATAATTTTTTTAAAAGTACATTTTATACAGTATAAAAATAAAACAGAAGTTAAAAGTCCTATATTAAAAGAATACACTTATGTCTTGAAAACAACTATTAAAAGAATATACATACTATTTATAATTAATCCTTTTTGTCGAAAAAATCTGTTATTTTTTTTTTTGTTTTAAGACATTCAATCTAACTTTGTCAATAGATTTTTCTAGAACAAATGAAGCCTGTAAAATATCTGCATCAACATGATTTTGAAGGAAAAAATTGCGTAGTTTGTTTAGTGACTCTTTAGCTTCTGACAGAGTTACCGGAGTCAACTCCTCCGATTTGTCTTCATCACTTTCTGTATTATAGTGGTCCAAAGCCACAATTTCAGCGTCAGATAGAGCTCCCCATACAGCAATGTCCCTGTCTACCAACACGTAGTCGTCAAACGTCAAATCTTGTTCTGTAAGAGCTTCCCAAAGGGATGGTTCAGCATTAAATTCAGTGAGTGTATCGTCCACATCAACCAGATTCGGTGAGGGGAAGCCTGACTTTTTAAAACAGCTGTGAATTGTCAAAGGAGTAACAGCTCTCCAAGCCTTGTCAATCATGATCAAAGCTGTTAAAATAGAAATAGTTACATTCTGCTGATTTTCGAGGTTATCCAAAACGCTTTTAACAACTTCACGCCGATATAAAGTTTTAAAATTATGTATGATGCCCTGGTCGAGTGGCTGAAGTTTTGAGGTTGAGTTTGGAGGGGAAAATTAAAAGTTTCACATTTGATAAAGGTGGTGCGTTATTGTGCACAGTACAGTTGTCTAAAAATAAGTGAATATGTCGTTTCTCTCTTTTCATATCCGAGTTCAGTGAGACCAACCATTCATTAAAGAGTTCGGTGGTCATCCATGCCTTCTTGTTTGAGCGGTATTTAGTAGGGAACAAGTTTATGCCCTTAAAACACCGAAGTTTTGCAGATTTTCCTAAGACGAGAGGAGTAATCTTTTCTGAGCCGTCCATGTTTACATCCAGTAAAATACTTAACCTCTCCTTGCTATGTTTTCCTCCATGGCATTTTTCTTTTTTGAATGTAAATGTTTTTTCTGGCAAATACTTGAAAAAGAGTCCGGTTTCTTCCGTGTTGAAAATGTTATGGGGTTCGTACTCCTTTATTAGATCCGAAATCGAGTTCTGCCACTTAGAACAAACGTTAATGTCGACACTTGAGCTTTCCACGCACATTTTTTTGATGACCATTCCATTCCTTTTCTTAAAATTTGTAAGCCATCCCTCGCTATCCGAAAACTCGATTCCTAATTCTTTGGCGAATGCTTTAGCCTTTTCCTTCAATAAAGAGCCACCCATCGGAATATTCTGTCCTCGACACTGTCTCATCCATGAAACTAAACACTGTTCAAGACGCGTAGAAAATTACGTTTACTAACACGTTTTCTCACTCTACTCGAAGATGCACTTGAGAATTTCTCTTTATTCTTCAGAATAGTGGAGAGCAAACTCAGTGGGATTTCAAATGCTTTGGCTACATCGACCTTCCTGTCACCTTTCTTCAACTGATTCTATCACCTTTTGCTTTTCAGAAATTATTAAGCACTTGTACTTTTTAAAAGGAGACATGTCGTTCCTTTCTCCTGATAAGTCGACACTGAGGTGAGGTCTAAAGTAGTGACCCAAGGTTTATCGAAATTAACAGGTAGGAAACGTAAATCACCACACCTTTAGTAAAATAATATTTTTAATTTAAAATTTGGAATCTAAAATGAACACAAGGCGTATTCACAGTTCACACTCAGCTGTGGGGTATACTTAATAGCAGAGGTTGACAACTATGACACGTGGAGCAATTCTTAATGGCACATCACCGCTCTTTTTTTAAAAAATAATAGAATAAAATTAAATCCCTGTCACTCCGGTCTTTGCCTCGTACATTTTTATATAAAGGTTTTATTTCTCGCTTTCAAATATCTGCCATAAAACGATTCTGTTGAATTATCTTGGATGTAGTTTGAGTGCTTTATTTTTTTAAAAAAAAACATCTGTTTAAATGTGACTCATTATTAGTAATAAATACTCAATGCAAATCAAAATTATTATGCAATACTTGTAAAAGGAAGCATCACTCCTTACTGCACAGAATAAAAAAAAAAAGCAGTTTTTCCTTCATCCATCTAAATCTTGGGTATCAACAGAAAAAGAAAAAACAGATGGCTTAGGAATAAATCAAAATTCTGCTTAGCACAAATACCGGAAATATAATAAACAAAGTAGTTATTCTATTAATATGCACAATTTGCACTGAAAATAAGTTCAGTAAAAAAAACCGCTTGTGGGATAATTAGGTACAGGAAGTGAATCTAACTTCATAATATTGAAGGTTCGAATTATCGAGCGTTTTATAGGATAACTTCGAATTATCGCGTGTTGTAGGCTGGCCAACTACAAATTTTACTTTACCAAAACGTATGGTTTTAGTTCGAATTAGCGAGAGGTTCGTATTATCGAAAGTTCAAATTATCGAGAGTCGACTGTATACTATTTTTATAGTTCGCTTTTTCATGAAGGTAAATATAAAAAAATATTCCTTTTAATACTTTTATCTTAATAGGGTAAAAATATAGAAGTACCTTCCAATAAGGAACTTTGTGTTTAACACGATATGTCCTAGAGCCAGAAATTTAAACCCACCATACCAGACATGGGTATTTTGTCATTTAATGCTAAACAAATTAGTTTAATTAGAAATTCAAGTCATATTAATATTTAAATAAATGATATACAAATAAGTACCTTAGTCACAGGTTTTTTTAAACTTTGAAGCTCATGAAAAAGGAATGTTCTTAATTGAAAAAGTTTAATTACTGTATAAATGTTTGAAATGAGCAATAAAATCATATACTTACAGAAATTTGTTGAAAATATTCCTTTGTACAGACCTTTTTGAAGCCTGTGCATTGTGTCCACCTAAGCTAGCATTTTGATTTGTTATGTAAACCTAAAGAAAACGCGTCGCCATGAGTTGCAATGGCTTTATTACATATTCTGTTTTGTCTCTAAATCGAAGCGCGGAACTGACAATGTTGTATTTTTTTTATTTCTCTGTTCCTTTCCTCATTTAATTTACATTGATTTATTAGAACAGCACTATATTTAATTTATTTAAAGAGAAACACAAACTTGTCTTTGAAATCTTAAAAGAAATAAGAAATTTTTTTCAGTGCCACTTAAATAGAATGTCCCTTAGTAAGATGTAAATGCATAACATTCATATTCAAAAAGACAGGTAGCAACATTCACTGTGCCTTATTCGAAGGTGTACCTTACGGAAGCAATTTGTGTATTATTTTAAGTCCTAAAAAATAAGAAAAAACATATCAAATTTCATGATTTAAGGTACACAACAGCTTCGAACCCTTCAAGGTTCAATGCATAAGAAAACTGACTTTAAACGTGTACAGTACAGAACAAGAAAATGAGATACATGAAATGAAATACCACATTCACATTTCTAGATACAAATATATAACTGTAAATGGCAAAAAAGAAAAATCAAATATATATTTAAAAATAAATTCTGTCAGAAAGCCAGTCAAATATTTAAATGGGCATGTAAATGCAAATAATTTTTTTTATATAGAGATATTTAAAAATCAGAAAAGTAAACAATAGCTTTTTAACAAACATAATTTTTACTTCTACATAAAAGCCAGTGGCGTAAAGAAAAGTAATCGTGCACCCTCTCCCAAGCCGGATCTTTATATATGTATATTTTTTTTAATTTATATATTTTATTTATATATTATTATTTATACATTTTATTTATATATATATATTAATCTTGAATCTCTTTATATTTTTTTAAATTACACCTAAATTACAGTTAAATTACACCTTTATTCTAAGCTTCTTTAAAATGCATATTTGTTCTATCAGGGAAAAGCCAACATACCTGACAGTAAGCAACATGAAGTAGTGTTGAATAGCACATCTATTTCTGTTCGATATTTTGTCTTGCCCTGCATATGAAACTATAATAAGATGATGAAAAGCTCCGTTCTTGGTATCTTTTTGGAAATTATCTTCTGGTTGACATAGACACAATTTTAAAATTCGTTCCCTTATGTCTGTACTATGGGCATAACTACATAATGCGCAAAATCACTTCTATTCAAGTCTGTTTCGTCGTTTTCATCTTCGAACTCCTTTTCTTTAGATAGAGTATCCTTATTAGCTGAAGTATAGAAAATGTGTTTTTTTCTTGTGGATTAATTTTCACTTCCAGGATTTGTTCATCAGGTTCCCTGGCAATAATAAAACTAGTACTTGCACAAGATGTACTTGGTGATATTAAAAAGTTATCCATTTTTGCATATTTGCTGTTAATATTATATTCTTTTTCTTGAATTTTTCGTATTTGAGCTCATTTCGTGCTCTGGGCGCCCAAGATCTACAGGCTTCCTTGGCACTGGAGGATCGAAATTTATAACCAGAAAATGAGGTTAAGTCCAGCTTATCCAAGCGCCCAGTGGATAAACTGGCACTGGAACCTCTGAAAGTTTTTTTTAACTCCACTCATTTTAGAGCCCCGTTTCTTTTTATCTTATTGACAAAATACCAGTATAAAAACCAGAATATTAATTTCCATTTAAAAAAAAACTGTTCTAATACTGCAAAAGAGAAGTGAGATCAAAATGTTTCAATAGTAAAGGAACACGCCCTGTATTGAAATGCATTGAATATAAAAATATATATGTCTGTTGTAAAAAACATTTTGTGAAACGTATTTCATTATGCTTTATTTCATTGAACACTCATAACTGTAGACCAAATAATTATTTATAATGCTCTCTAAGCTTTTCCGAGTATCATAATACTATTTTACATGAAAAAAGCGTAACAGATGTACATTATTTACGACCACTAAATGAAAATGAAATACATGGGAGGGGGGGGGGGTCGAGACGCCAATAAGTTACTAAGCTGCTTCGGTAAAAAGTAAATCATGTCTTTTTTTCTCCCAACAGCCAAGGTAAAGTATACTATAATAATAACAATGATGAATTTTTTATCCTCCTAGCACACATTTCATCCGATTCTCCGTTTTACTTTTGTTTTATGCGTTAGTAATTTAGGTTTAAAAAGAAAATCCCCTAAAGAAAAGTATCTCTTATCACGGAGAAATAAAACAAAATGTTTTTTTATTTGGTAATTGGATCAAAGATGTCTAATAAGCGTATTAAAGTTTTGATTTTTGAATGACGTTAGATCGCCAATTGGAATAGCGCTTGAAAATTGGATTTTAAGAAATGCAAAGTGTGAATTTTGAGAAAACCTACGTTAATGGCGCCAGTCAGGTTTTTGGCCCCCTAGAAGCCTTAGTCCCCCCCCCCCCGCAGTGCGGGGGGTGTAAGTTACGCCACTGATAAACTGAACTGCAATTTGCCGAAAGCTGCTGTAAACAAAATATTGTTTTGTGCACTTTTGTCACCCTTAACGTATCAATACTATATACAATAGATAACCGTTTCCACCACTATCCCGAGTTAGGAGGTCCATATACTTGCTACAACAAATTGAAACGAAGTGTAGTTTTTAATTTTTAAAAAAAATATATAGAGTCATGATAAATATAAAAATTTTACAGTAATCGGCATTTCTATTTAGTCTAAAATAAAATTCCAGGTATTTAAATAAGATGCAAGGTTTCAAAAGCAAAAATAATAAAACAAAAAATATTTTCATACCAAGTTTTTCGTAACAAAAAAAAATATTTTTCGAATTCAGTTCAAATGCCGCCCTTAAAATTTGCCGCCACAGACCACCTAGTTCTGAGTGGGCCCCGTATCAAAACTCCTTCGGGGCCCTTTTTTGAAAAGAAAGCTCTGTTAGTGATACTGTAGTTACACATGTTGGGGCCCGTCTAGCTTGTGGACCCCGTATCATTAATACGCCTGATACGGCGGTAGCTACGCCCCTGCCTCAGACATGGGTCCAGTTTCCCCAGCCCTAGAGCTTCCCCTGCTGCTAACATAGAAACAAAAGTAAACACGGTAAAGGGCGAAGTGGATTAGATCCATAATTACTCTCCAAATAGGAGTACACATGTAAGCGGGTAGAAACATATGTATCAGGATTAGCTTTTACTATATGTTTTCTTTTATATCTGTTTTTTAGTGCTATGTTGTGAATCACTTGATTCACCTGTTTAATTATATGGCATCTGGTTACAATTAGGACTGAAAAAAAAAAAAAACGTATATAGCGAACATTTTTTTTTTTTAAACAATACTAAAGTACCATTAAGTTCCTACAAGATAAAATTAAATTTAGAACTTCACAAACATTAATAATACTTTGCGAATATTGAAGTATTTTTCAAACAGGTTTTGTAATGAAAATTATTTATTGAAAATTCAAAAGAAGTTGCAAGATTTTTTCTCTCTCTTCCTTTAAAAAGGAAAACGAGCATTGTTTATCTTTGTAAAGTTATATGTAAAAATCACTTCTGTCCCCTATTTTGTTTTTCTAAATTATAAGGTTATACTATTAAACTGAAAACTTTTAATTTCCCCAAATTCATACTGAATTTAAACAGTATTAGATATTTTCGTAAAGCAACTTTCGCAAAAATCCTTTTTGAGACGCCTTTATTAAGCATAGAACCACAGGACGCTGCCAGTGCCGCTATTAAACAAAACACAAAAAAACTTTTTTAATGCGGTAATGTCGGCTTCACCACGAATTTTGCTATCAAATAAAGGATGTTTGTGAAGAGTAGACAATCGGCCAACACACTGTGCACTAACACATTCTATTTTTCTTAAACTATGCTGCATTATCGAAAAATGGGGACTTGTATTTTCAATAACTATTCAAAACTCAGCACGTTTATTTGATTTATTATAAGTTTTACTTCGGGAAATTCGTAAAAAAATTGTTTGATTGATGGAACCATATACGGCTTGCGGCCGTCCCTTGCTTTGGCTGCCTGCATGCGGTGCACGCACTGCACACCTGCTAGGATCGGCCCTGATCACGCTGCATTGAGGCGTTTAACACATGGTAAAAATTTGTCGAGTAGAAGGATCCGATGGGTTCTAAAATTAGCAGAATTAAATATAGAATGGGAACATCGTCTTGGAACTCAAAATGTGGAGGCTGACGTTTTTTCGAGGTACCCGGTAGAAAGTATAATAGGAGAGAAAGTTAATTGTGCAGTTATCAGGGATTTGGTACTTTCGTCACAAGAACAGTTAATCGAAGAGCAAAGAAAGGACTCGGAATTAGGTCATATCTATAGATATCTGGAAAACCCAAAAAATATCTCGGTTAATACGACAATATGTGAGAATTGGTCCCACGATTTCCGTTTAATCGAGGGCTTGTTGTTTTATGTGAAATATGCAACATCGCTAGGTGCAATGCGAGTATACATTCCAGTCTTTAAGAAATGAAATTATGAGAGAATCTCACGACAAGCCCATAGCAGGTCATTTAGGATGTTTTAAGACTTACCATAAAATAAGGGACGTTTGTTATTTCCCGTATATGAGAAAATTTATTGATCAATATGTCTCTACATGCCACATGTGCCAAGTTAATAATTATAAAAACACGTTACCAGCTGGTCGATTAATTCCGATTATATCAAATTATAAAAATGAGATATAGTTACGTTAGATTTGTTAGGTTCGTACCCTGCGTCGAGAGTGAGACGTAATCGATATGTATTAGTAATTACCGATCATTTCAGCAAATGGGCTTAAATCATACCTCTTAAAAAGGTCTCAGCTCGAGTAATAGCAGGTACTTTTTTTGATAATTATATATTGTGTTTTGGAGCTCCAGTAAAATTAATAAGTGATAACTGTCCCCAATTTATATCTGATATTTTTGAACATTTAAGTGACAGATTAGGCATAAGGCATGTGAAGACTGTTGTATGTAGACCTCAGGCAAATAGAACTGAACACGTGAATCATGATCTTGTGCAAATGATTGCAAATTATGTTAATGATCAACACAATACATGGAACCAGTTCTTACGTGAGTTCGCTTATGCTATTCGTATGGCAGTGAATGAAACGACGTTAAAAACCCCTGCAGAATTATTTTTAGTTCGAAAGTTGATTACCCCATTTCAGAAATTAGTGATGGTATCGGATGGAGCCGAATTTGCAGTAGGAGATATTGAGAGATTGTTTGATGAAGCTAGACGAAACACAAAGGCTAAACATGAAAAGTGGGCGAAATATTATGATAGACACAGGCGTGATGTGCAAATTAAGGTGAATGACTGGGTCTTGATAAAAACGCATCCTTTAAGTTCAGCAACAAAGAAGGTGGTAGCTAAATTTAAACCAAAATTTGAAGGTCCACATAGAGTGGTAGAAGTAAAAAACCATAATTTAGTAATATGGAGATCGGGGAAAAGGTTAACGGTCAATGTCGATCAAATTAGAATATATCATCATAGAAAAAGTGACGAGATGGATATCAGAACTGGTAGTTCGGTTAGCAATAGTTCACACCATAAATCGAGTAGCTTTGTGAAAGTGTACAACGAAGATCAAATGAGTCACAGTATGGTAGGAAGAAGGGATCAAGTGTAAAGCGTGAGTTAGAGGAAAAAGAGATAAGTTTTAAGAAAGATCAGGATGAGAGACACACGGGCAAGACCGATAGGCGCGGGCCACTTATCAGATCACCATCTGGCTCTTGGTCAAAACCCGGTAGGAAACTTAAAAAGGGTAAGAAAGAGACTCTGGCATATAAACGATTGCTTAACTCTGGGTCTGGAGGACCAGAGAGAAAGATTAGAAAGAGTATTAGCCATAGAGTTGTTAAAAGAACATTGTCTTCCAACACTATTAATGATTTACCACGATTTAGTTAGAAAATAAGAACAGAGGAAACAGTAATGCCAAGTACTAGTGGGTACAACCTCAGACCAAGAAGAGGAACAAAACTGGAGTCCCGACCAACCAAGGAAAAGAAGACACAACAAGGAGGACCAGTTCGAGTCAGAAGAAACCAGAAGCAGCTGTATAGCCCCTACATCGAAGAGCAAGCAAGGTCAAGCAGCAGGAATACCAGAAGCAGGAGTGGTCCACAACAGCATTACCAGGAGAGGAAAGGAGGAGCGAACAGCAACAGATCCATCTCCCTGGAGGTCCTAGTAGGGAGCCATCAACTACAAGTCATAAAAATCAGGTTGTATCGTTTCATTTTATATTCTTTCGAACAAATGGTCGGAAGAATTATTGCAAAGAAGCAAGTCATGGTCGTTTCTTTAAAATTTATCTCGCCAAGCAAAAGTTGACACTACAATGAGTGCATTTTTCTAGAAGATGAAAAATGAGCTTTTGTCTTGTAAAATTTTTTTCAAAATTATGGAGAAAACAATTGTAAATATGCATTTGTTTACTTCTATTTATAACTTTGCTGAGATGCGACAATTCCTTTGGTTGTTTGTTTTAAAAGTTTATTGAAAAATGTTTGTAACTGTATAATGTATATATATATATATATATATTGTTATATTGATTCATATTGGTGTACATCTGGTTTGGGGAAACGTGGCCTAGACAGATTACTAACACTAACACAGTGCGCTGCGCGATTAGAGGGGAAGTTTATTGGAAAAGCCAGATAAGGTGTATATATGAAAATTTGTTGGAATTTAAAAAAGGTATATAATGTATAAAAATTGTGAAATGTAACAGTATTATGTGAAAATTTGTTATTCCACTGACTTAAAGAGTTTTTATTTCAGGGTGTCTGACCCTGAATTCTGGATAGGAAACAGTTGTTCTCGCATTGTAAATCCTACAGGATGGAAAGAGCAAATGTTAGACAGAGGAAGATTGTAAAAAGAAGCAAATTTTTCATTGTAAATCCGACAGGATGGATAAGACGTAAAGAAGATACTAATAGTTTTTAAGTAGAATTAAGTTAGTTAAGGGGAGTGCGGCCCTGGTTTTTCCAACTAAGACATATATGGTTTTTTCCCGGTTCTGTTGCCTGAGTAGGGCACGCCCATTTTTTTATGTAAGAGAGAATCTACCGTGATTAAAATACATAACTGTTAATGTTGGTCTAGTTAATTGAGTAAAATTTATTGTGGCTGTCGAGAGTTCAAATTAAGGAGGAATATTAAAAATTAAATTTAAAATGAATAGTGAAAATTAAAGTTTAAGTCGAATTTTGGAAATTATTGGTTAAAATGACTACTTGAAGTTAAAATTTAAATAGAGCATAGAAAGCGAGAAAATTAAGAAAAATAAAATTTAGGCACGTAATTTCTTAAGGGCCATTAAGACCCTCGAATTAATCACGTTTTGCTTCTTGGAGGGGTTGTGACGGGCTCACGCGTCTTTTCTTTAACATGTCCTTTGGGTACTTTTGGGGGCCAAGATTAATGGCAACTCTTTTCCAACCAAAACCCAAGAAGTGAAACGTGAAGCTTAAATGCAAATTAGGTAGCTTTTAAATAACAAAAGTTTCAGTAAGTAAAATGGCAATTTGGGGAATGTTATGTGAGAGATTGATACAATTGTGAAAGGACGGCCAATGGAGGTTATTCTGAAGATAAATCCATTAGGTCAAGGTGCATACCATTGCACTCGCGTAAAGACGCCACTTCCTAGAATCGGAGCTACGATTGGATTAAGGTAGGATTGACTATTTAATATTAGGACTTGTGTTATTATTGGAGTTGAGATTAGGGGGGTTAGATATTGATAGTGGTCCGAGTAAGGTTAATTCGGTATTACCTCTATGTGTGTGTTTGTTCATCATAGAGATTCTCAGACATATAATCATTATCTAATCTGTTAAAAGTTTAAGGTCTTAATAAAGTCATTTTAAGATCATGTCAGCTCCTAGTTCTTCATTTATTCCTACACTTCTAGCTCATGCTGATAATCAAGGAGAAGGGCACCCGAGTGGGGCAACTTCACAATTTTTTATATTATTTCTACCTTTATTATACCTAACCTCTTAAAAATCAGTCTAGTGATTCCAGAGATGATTGACCAAAAGAGAAAATTCTCCAAGTTATCAAAAACTATTTTATGATAACTATTTGGTGCTAAAATTTGAATGTTCTTTCAGATTTAAAAAAAAAAAATAAAAATACTAAAGATATATTTATCTTTTTCTAATTAGCTGTTTTGGGAAAATATGAATTATGTAAACTTTTGTTGTCATAAATGTTGCTCCTATTTTGTTTTTAAAATATTAGATTATAACTCTTAATCAGCTTATATAATCAAAATAAAAACATTTGTTATTTTATTATGCTTAATATGTTTTTTATATTAAAGGTGGACAGTTGTTTTTCATTCTGATGATAAACCTGATGATAAAGGTGTCACTACTGTGGCAAATAGTTCTGTTTCTGCATCGGAAGATAATACTGCTATTTTCGTTATGAATAATTACTTTGGAATTGGTATAGATGCTGATTTGTGTTTAGATTTTCACAATGCAAGAGAAGAAAATCCGAACAAATTTAATAGCAGGTAAGTTTCATTACAGGTGAGTTTCAGAAAAATCTCTGGCATTTTGTATGTATTAATTAGTCACATTTTGCCTTATCTGTTAAATATAAAATCCCTCCCATGAAAGTAGTCTGTGTACGCCACTGCAAGAAACACTAATGTTGCAAAACAGTTAGTGAATGATTCACTGTGATTTGGTTGATAAATGCTCTTGTCTACCATAATATATATATTTTTTTAACTGAGAACTGTTAGCAGTGTAGAAAAGCAAGAAGTGATTGTCATTTATTTACTTTTTTTCATCATCAAAAGATGAAGTTTTTTATATATACATTGGCCCACAAAAGTGTTAGTACACTTGCAATTTTTTATAAATTTTTATGTTTTCCACTAATAAAAATTAACATAATCGGAATTGTAATGTTTTTATGATATCTGCAACCTGTTCTTAATGGAATGACATAATCAATTTTTAAAACATAGTATAACTATTATTTTAAAAAATAATAATAATAAAACTATTAAAAACTTAAGCCACACAAAATTCTTCGTACACTTGGAAAAGAAATATCAACATAGCTTTAAATATTGTATTTTTTCATTAATTTAGTACTTAGTAAAATATATTTTGTGGGTATATTTTATTTAGTAAAATAAAATATATCCACAACATGTTGTTGATCAGGTGGCATCAGGTCAAGTAACAACAACATATTTTATATTGTAAGAATACTTGTGGAAACAAAATATTAATTTTTTTTTAATCTACAGGCTATTTCTATGAGCTTGATTTGTACTAAAAAGTATGAAATAAAATATGATTTCTTGACCACAACACTCAAAAAATTCCTGTTGCTCTTAATCTCTTTATAATCATGTCACATTCGCCAGCCAGTGTGTTTTTGCTCCATTAAAAGAGATGCTACAAATAAAGATATGTAAGATATTTCAACCATAAGGCAAGTTTTATGTTACTCCCTTCCTCTGTTTAAAACCTTGAAGTATTCAATACTACTGTTGACTTGGCAATGGTTAGATTACTCTTTACACTACTGGTATGCCATTTAAAATGAGAACCTTGTCTACAATGGGTATATCTCCATGCATCACTGCTGAAAGTTATTTTTTATATTGCAACCTCAAGGTTGTGAAAAACCAGGAAAAATAAAATTATATTTGTCAACTTATAAAAATGCAATTTGTGATCTTCACAAAATTCAAAATCTTGGTTACTTTGGTCAAAGACACTTTAAAGGAGCTTAACTTTAAAAACCTAGACTGGTGTTTTTGCATATGAAGAGTGTATATATTATTGCTTTTATATAGAGAGAGGATATTGTGCTATTTGTAAGATCCTACAATGATAAATAGTAAGTCAATGTCAAGTTAATTAAATTTGACATAAAAGTATGGGAAGGAACACAAGGTGTTAGGGGCTCAATTTAAGAAAACTAAAGATGAAGTTTATATTCTCCAGTATGATTACATTAGGAATATTTACCAGAAGTATCAAAAGTTTCATATCCCTATTATATCTCAATACTGTCGCTAACATTCTGAAATGTTAAATATACCATATAGTACACAATATTTAGCTTTTTTCTACACATTTATATCTAACCTGTTATCAGCTATACTGTTAGCATTCATTCTCTGTTTCAAACTAACCCAGGAAAAGAACATTAAAATTCTCTTATAAAGTTTTACTGGGATATATTTATCAAACACCTAATAAAAAATTAGATATTTCAAAGATAGCCGGTTGAAAAGAAAATTGTTAGTGTGTGAGGCAGACTATGCAACAATAAAGATGATCAAATCTCTATGGATGGTGCAATTTTATTGCTTGATAGCAAACCCATATTATGTCATACATTTGAACAAAAAGTGGTTTGTTTATCTACAATGTAGGCTGAATAAAAGCATCTTATAGATATGCAGCAAAGTAATAGATCTGGATTATAAGAATAATAAATGAATGCAGGCGAGTTATATCATTAATTCAATTCGCTTAATATCTTGTGGCAAAGAAGAAGCTATCAATTTCAAACTCCTCCTTAAAAAATATTTGCATTGCACTAAGCACATACATACCAATATGAAGAGAAATTTATCTAATGTGTATGCCAAAACTCTTACTAAAATATCATTTAAAACTTTTATGAAGCCCAGTGGCTGAGTGGTTAGTGCATCGCGCTTCCTCACCACAGGTCCGAGGTTCAAACCCCGGGCTGAGCAAGGTTGACTCAGCCTTTCATCCCTTGAATGGGTGGATAAAATGAGTACCAAGCTTGCTTGGGAACTTAACACTGAGGGTTTTCACATCAGACTGACCTGACTGGAACATTTGCTCATGTACCTCAGGGCCCAAGGTCGCGTATACTGAGTTGGGCACAGTAGGCCTTGTTCCTCATGGAATGTTGCACCACTGAGTTAAGTTAAAACTTTTATAGACAAATTTTCTATAAACTTAGTGTAAAATTTACTAGACTTGTAATCCTGTTCCCAAATCATTTTTTTTTTTTTTTGGAAAAGTAAAGTTGATGCTTATGAATGTAAATGATTGTGAATTGTTTGTGTTATGATTTTATAATGATTTTAGAATTCGTGAGAGGTGGACCATTGTCGGACATTACTTCGCATTTAAGTAAATGCATCTAATCGAATTTTAATCATATTAAGTCGTCGTTATCTCTCAATTTTTCCAAAGTGTTTTCATAACCTTGATATTCACTGTAACTGTGCATTTAACTAGCGGATTATGTAAATTTGCATTTACTATATATGTAATGCTTCAAAATTCTTTTTGTCTATAGTTAGCTGATGTTCTATTTTAAAATTTCATTTAATAAACTAAATTCTTATTTTTTTTTTTTTAAAAAATTTTGATTTAATTACATGCAATACCGTTGACTACCAGAACATATGCTTAAAATTAGTAAGTGTAAGATGGTTGTACAGGTGTCTCTCATATAACGTGCTACTTGTAAAACTCAGTTTTAATATTATATGGCACAAAATTTGAATTTAATGTTACACTGTTTTGATATAAAACGATTTTTTAAAAAAATTAAATATCATTTTCATTTAATAAGGAAAATTCCCAACTGGATTGGTTTTTTTTTGGAAAATTTTTTTGTTGAAAAAATCTTTCATTAGTGTGTTGCAAAAAATTTGAAAGAAAATTGTTAAGTTCTTTAGCTGCTTATTGAGAAATTCTGAAAGAATTGCAAGATTAAAACGGACAGGTAATTGCAACTATGTCAGATAACTTTTGTAATGATGGAGAAATAACTAGTAAGGATTAGTTTCAACCAACTTTGAAGAGGGGGGGGGGGAATAATTATATGTAATTTCTGATGAGAGTGATGATGAAAATGAATTTATTGATCCTAATAAGCAATTTCTATTTATTTAATAATAATAAGTATTTTTTGAATATTTTTTGTTGTACTTCATATTTGTTTCATTTTGTTTTGTTGTTACTTTATCATTTGTATGTTTTATTGGAACAAAATTTCAGCTATCATAAAATTTTACACCTTCATACTTGATTTCAGTGTAACATGGTACACATTCCCTTGATTTATATCATTTTAAATTATAGTATAATAGTATAGTTAAATTATTATAGTAAGTATAGTTTAGTTAAATTATATTTAATAATATACCATTATACATTAAAGTTCGTATACACATGGTTTCGATACAACATGGTACATATTTCCCTGATTTATATTATTTACATACAAAATTAATTTAATATTTAAATAAAATATAAATTTAAATAAATAAAAATAAAGTCTCATGTATATAACATGGTTTCAATAAAGCACAGTATAAATTAACAGTAATATATATGAGGGACACCAGTGTATATTTTCTCTGGTTTGTAAATTCAGTAAAATTTACATTGTAATTAATTTTTTTCTAGGTTGCATAACAAAGGTGTTTATGTAAAAATGGGACTAAGAAAAATGGTTAGTCGAAAGACATGGAAGGATTTGCATAAAGAAATCAGATTAGAAGTTGATGGTAGAATCATAGACTTACCTCCTGTGGAGGGAATTATAATTCTTAATATTTTAAGGTATGTATGTGTGCTTATTAGAATAAATCTGTTTTGTTTTAGAAAATAATGTTGTTTGAAATCAGTAGGTAATTTTAAATACATAATTTTTTTAGTTGGGGGTCAGGTGCTAATCCTTGGGGACCGGAAAGGGAAGATAATTTTTCTAAGCCAACGCATTATGATGGAATGTTGGAAATAGTTGGTGTAATGGGTGTTGTGCACATGGGCCAAATACAGAGTGGACTAAGAAGCGCCATTCGCATTGCACAAGGAGGCCATGTAAGAAATTATTGATTATTCTTCAGCTTTAAATTTAGATACTTCAGTAACATATTATACTTAATATGAATGCATATAAATATATATGCATATAAAGTGGCAACTAAGGAATTATTTATCAACGTTCTGTTTCTATATATTTTTAAACTTTTTATTTGGAAATTTTCATTTGGTTATTTTACAATAATGAGAAGAAGTCATCACCCTTCTTTTGTAAACATCTTGCATAAAGTACTAATTAATTTTACTTATGACATATCTTCTTACCCTGATCAATAAAAGCCAGTTAATTTAACAGTTCCACAAATATGATCAGTTTCAATATTGTGGTGGGTTTTCATGTAAGTTGCATGAATTTCAGTTGTATTGAACGTCTATTTAGTCATTATATGTACACATATAGCCTGAACTTGTGTGGAATAAATACAGCTAAATATTTTTTCATAGTAATTGCATATTTTGGAACATGCATGGAATATTTAACGTGTTGAGTAACAATTCACAATGCTAGCAAGTGTTAGAATTAAATGCTAAAATTTATTTAGATTCAATAAACTAAGTTTTACTTATATGTACAGAGTTTGTGCCTAAAGAGAGAATTTAAACCACTGGCAGAAAATATTCTTGTTACATGGCAGTTAAATAATTTGTATTAAAGTTTATTCTGAATCCAGAAACAAAAATCAAAATTAAAGCAGTGCTAAAATTTATATTGATTTATATATTACATTATAAAAAAGCCAACAAGGAGATTAAAACTGTAATAAATCAATATGCATGAAATTATTATTAATAGGTACATCTTATACTAAATGTATATGCTATATATATGTTAAATAGCTTATTAAGGTTTATTTATAGATGCAAACTTTATATCCAAGGACCCAGTATTAGTTTCATTTTAATTAATTACAAAAATTTTTGCTTTTTATATTTTACAGAAACAAAGGAGAAAAAAGGAAGAGTCACTTATAAAATATTATTTTTATATTATATGTAAATAAATCCTACTAATCTGGAGCTAAATTCTGAAAATTTGAACCTTAAAGAAGAGATTTGTTTAAAAATAATAATTTATACACTACCGGCCATTAAAATTGCTACACCAAGAAGGCGACATGTTACAGACATGAAATTTAATTGACTGGAAGAAGGTGCTGTGATATGTAAATGATTAACTTTTCAGCACTTTCAGGCAAAGCAGGCAGGGGTAGTGACATCTACAATGTGTTTAAATGAGGAAATTGTTCAGTCGTTTTCTCCTACTCAAATGCATTTGAGCATTTTTACTGGGTGAAAGTTGTTGTGATGCTTCATGTAAGAAGTGGAAATGTGTACCAGCACATTTCTGACTTTGATAAAAGTCGAATTGTAGTGTACCAGAATTGCTGTTTGTGTCGGTCGAGATCCAACAACTGTTAGCAGAATAAGGAATTGATGGGTTCAAGATATGGTAATGCGGGACGCCTTGCTGGATCTCATTGGCCCCCTATCACTAGCAACCAAGAAGACAACCATATTACCTGCATGGCCTTAATGGATCGTGCAGCCGTGTTATGAGCCCTGAGTCAAGAGTTGGAGTCATTTGCAAGTGAACAAGTGTCTGCACAAACAGTTCGGCGACATTTTCAGCAGCATGGACTCTCAGCTTGGAGACCATGGCTGCGGCTACCCTTGAAGCTGCATCACAGACATGAGAGTCTTCAATGGTATGATCAACGATGAACCTGGGTGCACGAATGGCGAGACATAATTTTTTCAGATGAATCTAGGTTCTTTCTACTGCATCAAGATGGTTGCATATGTGTTTGGCGGCATTGTGGTGAATGCAAATTTGTAGCACGCATTTGTTATAGTCATAGGGGCTCATCACCTGGCGGGATGCTAAAAGGTGTTATCGGATACTCATCTCGGTCACCTCTTGTTCGAATGGGTGGTACTTTAAACAGTGAACGTTACATTTCTGGTTTGTTATGACCTGTGACTCTACCCTTTATTTGAGCCCTGTAAAACCCTACTTTACAGCAGTATAATGCACGACCACTTGTTGCCAGTATTATACGGACATTCCTTGATACGGAAAATGTTCGACTGTTGCCCTGGCCTGCACGTTCACCATATCTCTCGCCAATAGAAAACGTTGGTCCATGTTTGCGGAGTGACTTGCTCGTCACCATACATTAGTCACTATGGTTGACGAGCTGTGGATCTTGTTGCAGCTGCATGGGCATCTGTACTTCTACATGTCTTCCAATCTCTGTTTGACTCAATGCCCGAGCATATAAGTGTTATTAATACTGCCAGAGGTGGTTGTTCTGGGTACTGATTTCTCAAGATCTAGGCACCCAAGTTTCTTGAAAATTTTATGGCGTGTTATTTCCAGTATTATATATTTGTTTAATAAATATCATTTTGTTATCTGCATTTCTTCCTGGTGTAGCAATTTTAATGACCAGTAGTGTATATGTTCTAATGATTGTTTGATTCTGGCTTATGTAGAAGACCTTTGGTAGTATAATTCCTCTCCTTTTCCAAAAAACAAATTGTTTCTTAAAGAGTATTGTTGATTGATTCAGATAGAAGTTATTTCTCTTTGCTTCTTTTTTTGAATTAAATGTAACTTGATACTTATTTTATTCTCTTTGTGTTAGACTTTTTTTTTTTTCATCTTTAGAATATATTAACTAACCATTTTGAAATGTATGCCTAATATTTTGCTATGCTTCGCCTATGACATTGTTGCTTAAGTTTTGCACACCAGTGTATATATTGAATATCAGGATAACCTTGTAGGTGTGATGTGCCAAGCCAATCTACCAGTATAATTAAGAGTGCCACACAGTAGGAAATATTTGAAACAATTTGATTACCATCTCAACATGCAGAGTTTGGAAATAGGGATAAAAAATATTGGTTTATTTATATATTAATTATGCATCTGTTAACCCTTTCAGGACGGGGCGATTTTCTGCGAGCCGCTCGCTATTGACGGGGTGAATGCATAAGGACTGCTCCCTTCAGGACGGGGCGTTTTTGTCGCTAAGCCTAACTTAAGAAAAAAACCGCATAAATAATAAAATTTCAGTCCTAAAGTCGTAATTCTTGGTACCCCTTTAGATTCTAACACAAGTTGTCAGTTACATTAAAAGTAGAATGTAATAACGTTTTTACTATAACTTACATGAAATGATATAAAAAAAATATGACTTACCTTGGGAAATAAATTTCGTAAGCATTATTCATTTTTTTCCAAAATTTTCATTGACAAAACACATTAATACACTTTCAAATTAATTAAAAAAATTACGACAAAGATTATTTACAAAAAGAAATAGCAAAATTAAAATGAAGATTGAGTGTGGAAAATCTCGAAGCATGGAGAAGTGCAAAGTCCTACATTGTATGATTTGCAAGTATAAAATGTTTGTTACGGTTTTTTTTATTATTATTATTTGCACACTTTTTGTGACTATACACTTTGGCTTTTTTCACCCTTTTTGTTCATATTAAGGTTAGGAAAATGCCTTCAAAACAATCAAAGAATAACCTGGAGTCAAGGTTTTTGAAATAAGAAAAGTATGCGAAATATATCCGAAAACAACAAAATCTTAAGCAGAACTGATGCTAAAACACCGCACACTGTTGTAAAAAAAATAAGAAAAAGTATTCAATGAGTTATAAGAAGCGCGAATGTTTCATCTCAAGAGGAAAGTTTATGAGCCGAGCTCTGTTTGTTGACCTTTCAATTACCCCTCCCCCTTTACTCAGTTGATGTGGAAAATATCAAATCCAAGCAGAATAAACTAACTGAAAGTCAGGTTACTCTAGCTACGTTCGATTTCAATATAATGGACATATGGTGCCATCTAGGGGTCATTAAAAAAACGTTCCAGCTGTAAATGCACATCTGAACCACCCATCCATCCACAGCATCTTTTGTAAAATGCACATCTGAATCGCCCGTCCCTGAGATGCGTCCTTGAAGAATACACATTTGCACTGCCCGTCACGAAGGGGTTAAAGATGTTTATTGACATAAAAAATAAACATCATAAAATATAACTATTCCTTCAACATAAGTGAAAACTAAAATTGTACATATTCTGTGTATCTTATAAGAATATTTGGTAAAATATAAATTAACAACATAAAATATAAGAATTTATACAATATAGTTAAATAAAAAAATTAAATTTTTCATGTGAACCTTGAATTTGTACTTAATATTACAATATCAGGCAGTATAATTTGCGACTTGATTTGACACATGATTCATGAGGCTCAGTTGTTAAGCAACTTTTTTATAGGTTTAAAATAACAGTTGGGCTGAAAAGTTTGTAGGCTAACACACAGATGGCGCTACTAGTATTAAATCCATATGATTTTTAGTTAACGCTAATCTTCAAGAGACACGTGTACAAATTTCACAGCTGTCGGACTATTAGTTTGCGGGATAGAGCATTTTGAGTGAAGCAGCTTTTGTTAGTTTGAAGAAAATGTGGATAAAAAGGAATTAAGTGTGTTAATAAAGCATTCCTTTTTGGCTAAAAAAAATACTGTTGAAGCCAAGGATTGGCTTGATTAATGTTATTCTGACTTTGCACCAGGAAAATCAACTGTTGAGAAGTGGTTTTCTAAGTTTTAAACGAGGCGAAATGAGCATCGAGGACGATGCACGCAATGGATGCCCCAAAGAGACTGTTACCAACATCAAAAAATGTCCACAAAATAATTTTGGATGACCACAAAATGAAGTTGATCCAGATAGCTGAGGCTATAAAGATATCAAAGGAAGATGTTGGACATATTGTGCATAAATATTTGGGTATGCGAAAGCTCTATTCAAAATGGGTGCTGTGCAAGCTCACAATTGAACAAAAACAACAACCAATTAAAGAATCTGAGCACTGTGTGAAGCTAATCCTCCTTAAAAAAAACCGAATTTATGCATTTATATGTGACAGTGGATGAAACATGGCTCCATCATTTCACACCAGAATCAAAACAATCATCATCTGAGTGGACTGCATGTGGTGAACTGACCCCAAAGCATGCAATGACGCAACAGTGGGCTGGCAAGATTATTGCATCAGTATTTTGGGACATGCATTGTATAATATTCATCGACTATCAAAAACCATCAACAGTGACTGTTACATAGCGCAAGCCCGGCTCTAGCGGTTTTGCCGCCCCGGATAAAAATGGAAAATGCTGCCCCTCTCTCTAAAGCAAAAAATTATAATTAAAAAAGATACATAGATAAACACCTGTAAAACTCAAATAGTTTTTACAAACAAAAGGCAGCATAACAATATATATATATCTATACAAGCGTTTGATTAAATTTATAGTAACTACACTTGAGACTAAAATAAAGTGTCTTCTGTGGTTCTCTATCTACCAAAAACTCTTATTGCCCCTGTCTCCTTTTGGGTAGCTGACATTGGACATTGTATGAATAAAAGGAATGTCCATTGTGACCCCTCTCCATAATGGGGAGAAAGTTAAAGATGTGTAAACATATCAAATTTCATGATTCAACATATACTCCCACCCAGTAGTGCACACAAGGGGGAAGGGATACTGGGGTCTGGACCCTGTTTTTTGTAACAAAAAATATATATTTTTTTCAAATTTGATCCAAATGTCACCCTTAAAATTTGCCGCCTCTGCATAGTGTTTGAAGGACGAAATCATGGAAAAACGGCTTCATTTGAAGAAAAAGAAAGTGCTGTTTCATCAAGACAATGTACCGTGTCAGACATCGATGAAAATGATGGCAAAATTGCATGAATTGGGCTTCGAATTGCTTCCACATCCGCGGTATTCTCCAGATCTGACCCCCAGCGACTTTTTCCTCTTCTCAGACCTCAAGAGAATGCTTGTTGGGAAGAATTTTAGCGCTGATGAGGAGGTAATCACTGAAACTGAGGCTTATTTTGAGGCTAAAGACAAAATGTACTATAAAAATGGTATCGGAAAAATTGTATGAACGCTATAATCATTGTATTGCCCTCGAAGGCAACTATATGGAATAATAAAATCAAATTTTATCAAAAAAATTCTTTTCTATGTTAGCATGCTAATTTTTCAGCCCAACTGTTATATTTCCTATGAGAAAAGATTTCTTCACATATATTTGTAGAACTAAAAGTGGAAAGCAGAGCATATGCAATTTTCTTCAGACATTCAATTTGCAACACACAAACTACACATGAGCGAATTCGGCAGAATCATTTTATAACAAAAAGTTTAAAGAAAGTAAATAAGTTAAATGCAGAGAGTAGACACACACACAGAGAACAATTTAACTTTATCTCGTAACTTAGTTCAATGTTGTACAAATTGTACAGCACTGAGAATTGCTTCTAAGGGCCACTGAGAATTGCTTCGAATGTCACATGTTGCCGACACTTGATGTATATGGTTAAAATCTATTTCCCTGTGAAGATAACGTTTTAGCTCATTTTATTATATTTTCATTTAATGCAATAATTATAATCTTAGATCATTCTTAGAGTTGCTGTTAAATCATACGGTAGGTACTATCACTATTGGTTAGGTATTCTAGTAGTATTTTTTGTTTCATATTGATTGTATAGATGTACATAGTTATATAAATTAATTGGGCTAAAGTAAAAAAAAAGTTCTTTAAAACCATACCTTTATTTTATTCTGTCTTTATATACACCCAATTAGTATGGATTTTGACTTTTATATGAAATTACCTTTTTAATTCGTTTTGTCATTAACTCAGCTAATCAATGCACTTTTTTTTCACTTCATCATGGAATCTCACTAACATGTGCTATCAGGTGTTATCTGATTGTCATTTTACATAAGCATCTATTTAAATTATTCTGTTAGTTTTTGTGGAATTTAATTCTGGTGAATTTCCAAGCCAATCAAGCAAATTTATTCTGTTTTTTTTAGTGTAAAATTCTTAATCAATTTTGAATTGTGATTAGGGGCCAGTCATTGTTATAATATCTCACCTGATCCAGACAGGAACAATCTTACGATGCAATATTTCTTTGTGCTTGCATAAGCTTATACTTTGAAGAGGAACTAAGCTTCAGTGTCTTTTGCTATGAAACCCTCCCCACACACAAAAATTTGTTTCAGGGTTTGTTTTACAATTTGTCTTTAGGGTACACAGTTTCTTTGTTTAATGATGTTTGCTTTATATATGTATACCCCCTGTATGTATACATTCTTTTTATCACTGAAAATTACCTTTTTCATCAGCAATCCATGATTCATGTGTCTTCTAATAATCTAATGTCATTTTAATAGTTGTATCTTCATTTCAGTGTCCAAATTATTATTATTTGTTGCTGTTTTTGTTGGACTCCTCTTCTTGCCAACTTCCAGAAACCTAAGGTTTGCAATTGAATCTGTACAGTACTGTACGAATTAATTGGGACAAACACAAAAATTTTCACAAATGTTGCTTAATTAGTATCGGTTAATTTACATGCTCAGTATAGCAATCTAGTACAAAATATGTCCTCTAGCTTGAACGAGATCCTGTAAATGGTTTGGCATGGATTCCACAAAATTAGAACATAAATTTTTTTATCTCGTCATCATGAAACCGAACTTTTATAGCATTCTCAATTATTTTTCTTTATTGAGCAGTTCATTTTATTAACATATCTCTTTACAATGCTCTACAAATTTTCAATGAGAATTACCAGGCCAATCCAAAATTGTTATTTTTTACTTTTGAAAAAAATTTGTTGTGTTAGCTTGGAAGTATGGCATGGAGCAAGATCTTGTTGAAAGATGCCAACACCACCAGCAAACATTTGCATCATAGACACAATTTTATTTTCTATAATAGAAATGTATTGTTTAGAGTTCATCATCAATTCAACTGGTACTAAGCTGCCAGGTCCTCCAGAAGTAAAATAACCCCAAAACATCTTATTTCTGAAGGCTCTTAACTGTTTGAATAAGATGTTGTTCCTTGAAGGGTTTTCCACCACTTCACTTGACAAATCTTGGTCGAAACCCTTGCACAAGAAAATACATTTTGTCGCTGAATACAACCTTTCTCCAATCTTGTGCAGTCCAAGATTAATATTTACTGGCCCAATCCTAAGGTTTTTTCTTCATTGCAGGTGTTAATAACTGATTTTCAATTGGTTTTCTTGCAAGTCTCCCAGTTTCAATAAGTCTTCATCGAACATTCGATGAATCCATGTTCACACCAGTAGCTGATAATTCTCTCTGAAGATCTCTACTTGCTTTGTAAGGATGCATTGTATTATTTCGTACAAGAAATTTGTCTGTTCAAGGTGTGTGGTCTTGCGTTTGCGTCAGAATTTACTCTTTCGTTTCAGAGACACTGTCCCAAAATTCTTTTGCTGATTAATGTTTCTAGAAGCACTGGATTTTCCAGCTCTAACTGCTGCAGCAGTATCCCTCACAGTCATAGAAATATGCTGACTAAGGGTAATAATTAAAATCCTTTTCCTGGGAGTGATATCCATTTTTTAAATACACGTCAGAATTATACAATTCACTCAAGTGACCACTTACAGCAACTGAAGCACAATTCCAGAAAAACTTTTTTGACATGTCATGATCACTTGGTCAAACCGGCTTAGACTAGTCAAGGGCAGTCGCACTTTGTAAGAAAATGCAGTTGAAACTGGTTTGGGGCAGAAAATTCCTGAGTGAACAGTTTTCTTAAAAAATATGTTTGTCCCAATTAATTCGCACAGTTCTGTAATATCCAAACTACAAGCTATTAAATCTCCTGGAAGGTCTATGCTGATTAAATTAATTTTACTATTTCTGATTAGGAATTTTATCAGTTTGGGAAATTGTTTTTCCCTCTACATTTCTCTGCTTTTTTTATATGTTTATTAAAATTCATTGCATCTTGCAGGAATTCTGGGTGGACATTACGTTTTTACTGAATTAAAATAGAAGCCCGTTGTAGAGTGTTTTAAAATCTATATATGGCCGGATTTTAAGTCATCAGTTAATCACTTCAAAATTTTCAGATCTTTAACATATGTTCATTAAGTGAATAGAAAAGAGTTCCAACCTAGAGCCAAGGTTACCACACATGTGCTACTTAAAAAAAGAAAGCTATCAAAACTATTAATGTGCATATTCATGAAAGTAAAAACAAAGTTGAGTCTTTATTTGAAAAAAAAAATCTTATGAGTATATAAAATTTAACTTGAATTCCGAAAGTGTGTGTGTTAAAAGAAAGGAATAAATGAATAGAAAAGAATGACCTATACATACATAAAACTAAAAGTAATTGAATAAATGTGTATCGTTATCCTTCTTACAGTAAAGGTCTTGCATCATAGGTCTGTAAATGACATTGAAAAATACACTATAATAAAAAAAAACGATGCAGCAATAAGGAGTTGCCCAATTGTAATGAAATTTTTCATATGCGAAGACATTTGTATATCGAACATGCAAATAATTAAAATTTGGTGTCCAACGAATGAATAGTGGAAGCTACTGCGCATCGGAACTGTGCACTCAGCAGATGTCTATTAGAAGCGATTTTCAATATGAATGTCAAAATTTCTGCTGCATTGCATTTTTGGATACCTTCCAACGACTGAAAAAAATGATTGGCGCAGGATTCAAGCTCATTGCGAGCAACTGCCCAAGTTTGAAAGAGGTCGTTTCATTGGATTGAAATAGGCAGGTTAGGCAAATCATATAATCGCTCTTCATATGGGTTGAAGCGATGTGGCCATTAGAAGATGCTGACAAGAATGGGTGGACACTGGCAGATTTCAACGTCAAGATGATAGTGATCAACCTAGGGCCACAACAGATCGGAAGGACAGATTGATTATCAGATCAGCTGTCACAGCGCCTGATTCATCGTTATCAACCATCAGACGTGCGACCCACACATGAGTTTCCACTATGACCATTCACAGACGGCTGATAGAGTGAAATTTACGCTTGTACCGATTTCTACGCCACCTGCCACTCACACCTGCACACTGTCGAGCCAGATTACAGCGGTGCTTCACTCTATCAGGTTGGAATCCTGCTGACTGGAGAAGTATAGAGTTTAGCGATGAATCCCGCTTCCAACTGCATCTTGACGATCATCGAAGATGTGTCTGGAGACACCTAGGAAAGCGTGCCGATCCTACTTTCCCTATTGCATTCCACACAGGCCCTCAACCAAGAGTTACGGTCTGGGATGCCATTTCTTTTGACAGCCGGACCCTTTGGGTCGTCATTAGAGGCACCCTTACAGCTCAGCGGTACGTCGACGACATTCTTGGAACTGTTTTGCTACCCTTCCCTTTGCAGTACCCTGGCCTTATTTTTCAAAAGATAAGGCCAGACCACATGCGGCACATGTTGCTATGAACTGTCTTACAGCTTGCCAAACACTTACTTGGCCAGCCAGATCTCTCTTCAATAGAGCATGTCTGGGATATGATGGGAAGGCGACTGCATCTACCAGGGAATGTTGATAACCTTACCCAAAGATTGGAGCAAATTTGGCAAGAAATCCCGCAGGAGTCCATTAAGGTGCTTTATCACTCAATGCCACGTCGTGTGGCAGTTTGCATTCAGGCTAGAGATGGGTCAACACCTTATTGAGCTCGTTACTTAGTAACTATGTAACTCTGAAATAAATTTTTTTTTTTTTTGTAGAGTGTATATTAAAAATAAAGTAGTATTTGAACAAAATTTTTTTCTTTTGAAGTAAATATTGAATATTTTTATTCTAGGCAATGTTCAAATGTTAGTTTGAGCTCTGAAGAAAGTTTTAAATTAGATGAGACATACAAAACAATAAAATTAATAAAATTTGAGTGTTATAACTCTGAAATACCTAGAACACAAATAAGTAAAATAAAGATTTACGATCACAATAGAGATATATATGGTTACATAATAGGGAAAATTCCTATGTTCGGGAATTAGCAGAGTCCCTGACTAATAAAACAATAATAGGAAGTAAATGTTTATAATAAAAATGATAAGGTTAATAAACCAGAGAAATACAAAGCTAGATTGGTTGCATTAGGTTGTAAGAAAAAAGGCTGGAATTATTCATGGCAAAACATCTTCTCTCTTCGTAAATTTTTCGATTGTAAAATTACTTCTTATCTTATTGATATTGCTGTTATGTAAAATCAACATTTTATTTAGTCAGCTAAATAAATCTGTTTTCTTAAATAACCATATCAGGCTATATTGTTAAAGGACAAGATAATAAATTGTACTTGCTTCACATAAATCATCATATGGCTTGCATCAAAATAGCCATTATTAGAACAGTGAATTGGATAATGCACTTAAAGATTGAAATTTAGATGAACTATCTTGGTCAAATTGTGTGTTTTAGAGTAAAAATATTATTTTAGTAATTAATATAGATATTTTAGTATTAGAAAAAACTGTGGAAGATATATAAATAAAGCTACAACCCTAATTCAGAGCAAATTGGATTAAACTCATTTAGTTCCGGTGAAATATTAGGAGTAGATTTCAAACAGTAATGGTAATTCTTTATTTATGCACCAACAAACCTACATAGAGAATTTTGAGATTCCTAAATCTAATGTTATAATTTTCCGATTAAGCTTAGTAGTAGACTTCCAGAATAAATTGAAGAAAAAGATATTGTGTGAAAAATAACTGATGATAAAAGTTCCGTACAGATCTTCAACTGGTTGTCCAGTTTGGCTGTAATTGGACAAGACCTGGTATTAGTTTTTCTGTAAATTTAATGTCCCTATTCGTGAATGAATACACATTTAAACATTAGAAAACTGTAATTGATATTTGAAATAATTTAAAACTAAAGATTCAAAAATAAGGAATTCAAATTTAACTTATTGTATACAAATGCCGATTGAGGTTGCAGCTTAACAAACAGGCATTCTACTAGTAGATGTTTGATAAAATTTGAAGATGTTCTTAGTTAATATTCAATCTAGGAGAAATTTTCATTTCACTGAGTTCTATGGAATATATTTGTTGCGTTATGTGAAAGTATTAAAGAAATAGTTTTGTTTTCTCAAGTATTAAATGAATTTAACATTCCTAAAACAGGGCTTTGAACCGAAAAAAGGAAAAAAACGTTATTTTTGGAGGAACGAAAACCAGAAATGAACAGATTTATTTTTTTAAGTTGAACCGGAAAATGAAAAAAATTACGGTCCCAAGCCCCTGGTTCCTAACAGTGAAATATACTATAATAACCTTGCTGCAATTCATTTTTCAAAAAAATTTTGTTAAAATTTTGAAACTAATCATATTACCATAAGATATAAAATTCATTAGAAAATTAATAGAGGAAAATCTGTTAAATTTTTGTCTTACAAAATCAAATATATCTGTGTATTTCTGATTTCTTAACAACTCTCATGTTGAATAAACTCAAGAGTATCATAAAAAATACAATAACCTTTTTACTTTGTAATTTTACTCATGCAGCCGTATGTTGGATTATTTCTCAGTCCTGTCACACAAACACACATTAGGGAAAAAACATATCTCCAACCAATCAAGAACTATCATGTCTGTGTTATCAATATATGGATAAATGTTGTTTTTGAATGCAACAGATAATACATATTTTTTTCCCTTTTAAATGGCTTCAATTCTTAACTGACAAGGAGAGTGCAAGGTCTTGGGATCAAAGATTTAGTTTAAATTTTGTACGTTGGTACACTTAGTTTTCCAGTTGATAAAGATTTATATTTATAGGCACTAACACAGCTAGTCCTGTGTGAGCCCTATATCAAAATTCCTTGAAGGGTCCATTTTGGGGGGGGGGGGGGGG
>BMAV01023232.1:47820-113447 GCA_019973955.1 Trichonephila inaurata madagascariensis | reverse complement strand
CTCTTAACATTTTACGATTTGTTGCTAACACATTTTAGAGCCCTTGCAGCTTGGGGGGCCCTGTATCATTGATATGGTGGGGCCTCTACTCAATACTTTTTTTAGATATTTGCAATTGAAGATGTAATTTACTTGTTAAATTCAGTTCGGTAACAAATCTTTACACATAATGGGTAATATTACACTAATTTGATGCGCAAGATGCTTTTCGAAAATATGTTTCATTTTCTTTTATGACAAGTTTCACTATTGTATGGACAATGAGGGGTATGGAGCTAGTCATATTTTTATACTTATTCTGGTAAATGTTTTATTTATTGTTTCCTTTCACAATTTTTTTTCCAGGCATGATTAACTAACAGTTAAAGGGCTTTTCTTCTGTTCTTCTTGTGAAATGCTTATAAGGTTTCCTGTCATTAAAGACATTTTATTTCCAATTTATTTAAATTCCATTATGTATCTTTATATGTAAAAAAAGGCATAAAATAAAAGAGTTATCCACCCTCCATGGACTCGAACCTGGTTACTAATGACGAGGAACACCAATCTGTTGCTGCTATGCTGAACCCATCATTTGCTAGGGAACTCAATTTAATGAGTGAATTGCGTCTTCAATTGCAGATATCTAAAAAATTGATTAATAGCCCCTCTAATCATATATCTTCATCAACTGGGAAACTAAATCTACCATCCTACAAAATTTGAACTAAATCCGTGACCCCCAAGACCTTGCACTCTCCTTGTGAGCGACTCTGCATATTAATAGTTCCTGTTCAGAACAGTGATAGAATCGTTGGGAAATATGTGTGTTTAAGAATATTAATTCCATTCAGTTATATTCCATAGAAGGAATAAAGGTCAGATCTTTTTTAAAAACACTGTATCTTTATTTTTTTCCCTAAAAAAAATTCTTTAATTACTTAAGAGTCTAAAAATGTAACATGTAAAAAGAATTTGATCGGCAATTAATCTCAAGTAGATTTTGTATTTGTTAAAATGCATGAAAATGGGGATAACCTGATAGATATATTCATATAGATGCAGTAGTCCTTTATTTGTAATACTTTTGAAGTTACATTTGGAAAATTTTTAAAATTAGTGAATTTAAGTAAAATTTTAAGCCTTTTCAGTTTTGTTGAAAAATTTTGTTACTGTTTGATGTAAAATTCTTTTTTTAAAAAAAACTGCTGTTGCCAGATTATATTGAACATTTTGATTTCCTAACAACCATTACAAATTGATAATTTGATAATGATGTTTTTTGGGGGATTTAAACCTTCTAACTTGATTGAGTGCAAATGCCACTGCAATTTAAGATATTAATTGTTAATAGAATATTTTTGCATGCGTCTAGAAAGGGACGACTTTTTGTATTATATATAAAATGTTAAAACAAGCATTTTCAAAGTTTATGTGCTTATGTTACCTTTTAAAATTTTAGTTAAGAATTCGTCTAAATACAGAAGTACCGATCCAAGTTGATGGTGAGCCATGGGTACAAAGCCCATGTGAAGTTGTAGTCCTTAGATCAGCTCTTAAGGTTTGTAATATTTATCTATTATTGTCCTATGCCCATTATCTATGATCTTGTGCTATGTAATTTGAAAGGACGATCAATGTAAAAAAATACATATGCTGAAATGTAATTTATCTCTTCATAACACATGGTGTTTATTTCCAACATAAGTAATTATGATCTCTTAACTTATTTTCATTTTTCAATGCTCTTTGAAGATTTTTAGCCTTTTATGCCTGTGTAAGTAGTTTAGGTTTTTAATTTTATTAAAACTGTTAAATATTGTATAATTTATTTCTTTTTCAAAATGTAATTTATGGATCCTACTTTGAAGATAGAGGTTAAAAAACAAACTGCTTTAGTGTACCATTTGTCAATGCTGTAATGTTTTATAATTTAACCATCAATTTAACTGTACGATTAACAGTTCTGTGAAAATTTTTTGTTTTCATTTCAGGCCACTATGCTACGGAAAAGTAAGATGAAAAGAAGAAATACCGAACCAGTTTTAGCATCGACAACGGATAAAACTGCTCCTGATGAGTAACATTTTATCCAGAACTTTATCTAATGTCTGTTCAAAGTATAGAGCTCCCTATTTAGAATTCAATCCATTTCTGCATCTTATGAATTGCAGAATATAGCATAAGATTTTATTTAAATAAACTCTCTTATACAAAGAATGAAAGGCCAACAATGGTTAAAGTACACAATGCTAGTCATACCTCATCGTCAAGTATGAAAGTTAGTGGTTTATTACTTTGTTCATATATGTTTATTTAAGGAAATATTTTAATGTTATCTCGAGTTGCAAATTACAAATATTCAACTCAAATAGAAAATATCCTGTTATACATGCTATGATTTATTTCATCTCGGAGAATCATTTTGTTCTCTATTAGTTTTCTACATTTAAAAGTGTATGAAGGCTTTTTGAAAGTTTTTGTGATATTTTGCAGCTAACTGCTGTTGGTAATTGTAATTTTTTGGAAGTGCATTGTTATATTAGTTCTACTAGCTCATGAGAAAAGGTACAATATACATGCATACATGGTGGGTGTATAAAATGTTCGACTTTCTTTTCTGTTAGAGATAAAACTGGAAATTGATTATTCTGAATAATATATGCTTCATGTTTCCTGAACGTATTTGCCACTTATTTTGTTAGAATTTAAATTTAATTATGAAAAAATCACTTTATCAGAAATTTCATATTGTTCTTGGCTTTGTAATTTTAAGTAATAGATTGGATATTAGATTAAATGAAATAGTTACAAGAGGTGAATGCAAATTCTATAATTTCAAAGTGATACTGTATTGTGCGATTAAATTATGTGATTTAAATTAAAACAAATAGATATTTTAATTTTATTTTTAAAAATTTTGTGACTGAAGATAGTGGAATTATAATTTTACATTCTGATTTTCTTAATTTTCTCAAATCTTATGGATCCCCTTAATCAAAGTTGGAATTTAAAATTGAGGAACAATTAACAGTTGTACAAGCAAAAACTTTTTTTTAAAGCTAGTACTTTAACATGTTTTTCCTTTTATATATATTCTTCAAATAATCATTTTCTTACAAAATTATATAAATAAATTTAAATGTCAAATGATATATAACAGATATTTTCAATTTATGACAATAATATAAAGAATGACAATGTATAGCTTAAAGCTTCAAATGTTTGCTCTTATATTTGCACAAAATCGATACACTAATCGAAAAGTACTTTGAAGTTTTTATATACCCATTATATGTGTAAATATTTATACTTTCACATGCATACAAAGTTTAAAATTTCCATTTCTGTATTTTTGGTCAAAATTTAAATTTTCATCAGGATTGAAACTATTAGGGTGGTATACTTATAAATAAGTAGTTGCCATTTTTTGATACGAAAAAGAGGTAGGATTGAAATTATTAGAGTGGTATACTTCTTTTAAATAAGTAGTTGCCACTTTTTGATACAAAAAGAGGTAATGTGAAATTTTTCTGTGTATGTATGGGAGTGTGTATATCTATCAATATATATACACACATACACACACACATATATATATGTATAAAATATGTATGTATGTATATATACACATTATGTAAGCTGATGCTTACATCTGGGTATATATTAGTGTTCAATGTATATATACATCAAATAAATGTATGTATATACATACAAATAAGCACACATATACTGTAATTAACATATTTATTGTAAATTGACAGTTTTTACTGTTATATTATGAACTTCTACAGATTAAGTTCTAATATGCCAAATGTTTGCACTAGTCAACTGCCATATTTCTTTGGTAGTGCATCTTTCTCATTTTGTGTAAAAGGAGAACAGATGTAATTTACAGATTTTTTTCTTTGTTGTGTGTTTAAGCTATTTATATAGTTGTTTAAGTCTATTTAAATCTCTATTTATTAACGTGTGAACCTCAGTATTGCCATCAAATGTTAGTCAAATCTCTATGGAAAGAGATTCTAAAAATTAACTTTATCTACTCTTAGATGTTTAAAATGTAGATAGTTTAGCCATGAGAGAAAAAATTATTTAATTTTTTTTTTTTTTTTGTTTGGAATAGGTGTTTATTTTAGAAGTTAAATTATTATGTATTTATTTTATACAACTGTTATTATCACTTTGTTAATGATTTTGATATATTTATTAAATTAAGTATATATTGAAGAATTTTGTATGATTTCTGTGTGTATAATTCTTTTTTGTCTTGAACTTTATTCTGAATTAAGAAAAATACAATTTTGATTCTGTTAAGATTTTAATAAACTATTTTACAATTCTATAACGGATATAATTGAATAGGTTTTACTTTGAGAAAAGGTATTTTTTTCCTTTGTCAAGCTGTCACAAACATTTAAAATATATTTGCAACTACTGCTCAATGGAAACAGAAAAGTGGTTAAAAGCCTTTTTATAGAAATGATGTATTGTTTCATAGCAGCTCAGTTTCTTTTCTATAATATATGATATTTCGATGAAAGATTTTGTGTAAATCAGGATTCATTGCTTCATACAAGTAAGAACATTGATGTGTTAATTCAAATAATAATGAAGTCATAAATGTGTATAAGGGCTGCCCAGATGAAATGTGCACAAGTTCTGTAAAAAGAATTATTTTATTGGAAATCAAAAGATATCATTCTGGGAGCTGTAACACAGGTCCCATTGTTTCGACAGCAGGTCTGTCTTCATTGTAGAAAGAGCATGGCTGATTCTTGAGGATGTCTTGACCAGCTTCCTTCACTTCATCGTCCAAAAAGAAACGTAATACTATCTTAAGTGGCCTTAAGGCCTAGAAGTCACAGTGGGACAAATTTGGACTGTACAGTGGGTGTTCTAACATTTCCCAATGGATTTTTTTAAAGTTGTCTTGCTTTCACTGGAGACATATGGGTGAACATTGTCATGAAGATCCGATATCATTTACTGCCCTTCTCAAAAATTTTTACACCAACTGTTCCAAGATGTTTGACCTAAACAGTGCTCACCGTAGATTACCACTTTTTGTCGATTTAATGTCCGCATTAAACTCTTCTCCTGCGCATTGTTTCGATCTGGATGCATCCTTACATGGCATAATTTTTTTTTTTTTGATTAATTACCTCTACCACTAACAGGTTTCAGTGTGAAACATCGTATGCGGTGTACACATCCTACCGTCCTTCATATCCCTGTTTGGAGGCTGTGCTATAGCTGCACTCATTCAGATGCAATTGCATATGTCCACTTTTCATTTGGGCAACCCTTATATATAGATTTTCCAAATGCATTTAAAAAAAAAATGCTTTTAGGCTGTAAAGTGTTGGTCTTTCTCTGGAAAAATATTTTCTCTATATAATGGAACTATATGATTATTATTGTTCATAATTTTTAAAATTATCTTTCAATCGTGGAAATAAGTTTTGTGCAAATGAGGAAGAAAAATAAGTGATTGCATATAAAATTGCAGTGGTCGGATCGTTTTTACTAAACTTTTATGGGAAATTTTCTTTAGTTAAAAGTGTTATTTAATCATTATTTATTCAGTTTATTTACATTTTTAAATTTATCAAATATAAAACATTTTATTATAACTTGTTTCAAAAGTTATTTTTCATATAATCACTGTTTTATATATGCATGAAATTTGTCATGTAAGCAGAGGATTTTACCTGTTTTAAGTATTTGCCATTTTAGTTCTGCTTTTATGAAATGGGTTTAAAAAAAAGGTTACTTAAGGTTATTTTTTTGTTAAATGCTTTCTTTCAAATTTGGTTTTTTCTCCTGCTATAAAAACAAAGAAAAATATTAAATCTTCTTTTTGATTTCATTATAAACAGGTTATACTAAAAAGACATAACATTGTTATTGAATTGTATGTTGTGTGGGAGTATTTTTGAACTGTTTGTTAGTTGTTAACTTAGGTTTTATCTCAACACACACACATATGTAAAAACTTAAGTAAACCTGTAGTTATTCAACATTGTCATTAAAGTCATTGTATTATATATCAAATACATCCAGTTTAAAATTACCTAGAAAAAAAGAGACCTATACTTTGTGATATTACTTTGAGGGTTTTCTTAATGAACTCAGACAATTTCCCTCTTAGTGATTTTCATTCGAAGTAATATGGATATTTGAGAAATATTTATAAAATTTCTGCTGTAGGAAATGAAAGAAAATACTGGGAAGTGCAATGAAAATAACTTCAACTTTTGTCTAGATTATAGTTTTTTACAGTAAAATATATTTATTAGTAATTAGGAAATTGGAGTAAATCTATAATTTAATAAAAATTATCTAAAATTGATTTGGAAGTGTTTAATTTTTCTGATATGTATTTGGCAATTAATGAATTTGCTCTTATTCGAAACATTGTTTGGATACAAGTGTTATATCATTATTTTAGGTATGAGTTTTTCTGTAAATTTTTTTCTTTGAGATTAATGATTTTATCGGTAGAGTTTAATTGTGATTCATGACTGCTTCCAAAAGTTTGAATACAGTATTTCAATATTTATTTTTTTAAATTGTTACTGCATGTCAATAGAAATTTAAACTGTGGAAAAAATCCTGCTTTCTCTGTCATTGTAAGTTTTTTATGGCTTATGTTAAAGAGTAAAAAAAAAGAATAAGTACATAAATTAACTCATTTTTCTATAACACATGTATATTCCTATTGAAAACACCATTCTTCAGTTTTAATTAGGAAGACTAATAAGTCATTATTTTATATGAATAATAAGAAAAAAAAGCTGACCATTGACAGAGGTGATGCACATTTCATGCAGACTGTTTGCGATTTCAATCTAAAATTGTAAATGGCCTGTTGTAAGAAAAAACTTTATTACAGGGCTGGGCAATGTTAGCTTTTTTTTTTTTTTTTTTTTTTTTTGTGAGAACAATATATTACTATGATAAATCAATGTATCATTTTTTGCTGTACTTTTACTTTAGTATGAAAAGTAGTGAGGTAATTTGTTTGAGTTCTTAGGGAAAAACAGATCCACATTTGAAAGTAATTTATTTGTGTATGTTTTATATGAATTAATCAAAAAAAATTCTACAAATGACTAGGACCAATTATTGTCTGCAGTGCTTGACATTTTTATTTTATACATTTTTTTATCAGCGAGTCAGTGTTTATTTAAATTGTTAGACAATAATTTTAATAAAATTTCGTGCATTAATTTTTAAAACAAGGAAAATTTGTTGATATTCTTTAATTTTAATATATCAATTTTTAGTTTTGATTATTTTAACATATATGTATTATTTTTAGTGTGGTTATTCCTACAAAATATTTCATTTATTATTTGTGACTGTTGCTCAGATAATAATTCCCTAGAGAAGGAGCTGTACTCCTTCAATTTTTATCATTATGTAATATTAAAGAATGACCTGAATTTGGAACATTACTTCAAAACATTACATTACATTAACGTTAATATATTTTGACTTGTATTTATGTTTTACTGTACTACTATTTTTTCTATTTGAGTAGATCCATTTCATAAATTTGTTTTCATTTATTTCCATGTACCATAATGCTAAATAGTCTACCTCTTTACATGTTGAAATGAAAAATCATCTATTTATGGAATATTTTGAAATTTTAAAAAGCCATATTATAAATAGATGCATGAATTATTACATGAACATAGCAGATTTTTGTGAAATTTGAGACATTTTTCTGTTTGAAAATGTGTTCCATGTTTAGTTAAGGCTCTTAAATGATGAGACAGCCTTGGGTGAATTAAAATTCTGAGTTGTATTTCATGGATTGTTTTTCCAAGTTATGCCTACAGATTAATCTGGATTGAAGTTTTTAAAAATAATTTTTTTTTTAAATTCATTGTGTAAGGAAAATCTTATTAGATACTATTAATATGTTCTTTTTCTTTGTTGTATATTGGCTGTTTCTATAAATTTGTCTAAGGTGCATAGAGTTTAGTTATTAATTTTTTGCCATATTTAAACCTATCATACAAAAATTTCTCATCTTTGATGTATTAGAATAAGAATTTTATAAATTTGGTGATAATTTAAATATAGCCATAATTTAAACTGTAAAAAGCTTTATAGTGTTAAAAATTCCAAAACATAAGAACATTTATGTATTTTTATGCTTTTTAAATATTAATATGAAGCTTTTCTTAATGAGTTCTGAATAGTTTCCCCCTTTAAGAATTTTACCTAAATTATATATATTATCTATTTTTCTCAAAGCAGATTGCATTGCTTTGGAAATCCTTAAGTTAAATTTTATCAAATGGTTTCTTATTTTCAATTGTGCTTTTGATTGATTTAAAAATTAAATATATCAATGTGCACTGTCTGGCTGTGCCCACCCATTCAATGAATTTGAATATCTGTAAAAATGTTTTTCTCTTAATCACTTACTGTAACAGAATATTGTTCTTAACCATTTTAACAGAGTTCCAAAGAATCAATAAAGGTTTTCATTGTTTTTTTTTTTTTTTTTTTTTTTTAAAAATTTTTAAAAAAAAAAAATATTTGTTTTTTTTTTTTTTTTTTTTTTTTTTTAATTTAAGAAATGTTATACTTCAAAATAAGTTGAATTTTTCATTTCATAATAGTTATCTTGCATAATGTATAATATTGTATGTCTGATAAAAAATAGTCAGAATCCAGTTCATTAGTTAGAAGATATTTATTTGCTGTTCATTAAGCTGGAGCTTAATTACCTGTCGTTAAAGTATGTAAAGAGGATTTGAGAATGTTTAGTAGAGTTGATAAAGCTATCTAAAGTTAGTCTTGTTAAAGTTTGCATATGGTGAATTTTTTAGATGAATTTAAAAGTTTTATGAATATTAATGTACAAAGTTGCATTAATAAACTTTGTAGTTCGCATTACATATATTTAAAATTCAATTACATGTTTGTGGTGTTAAATCGTAGAATTATGTATAATAGCGAAAATGGCGTCCTTTTATCATATTCAATTTAACTGTTTCACTTTCTCCAGTTGTAATAGTATCAAATATATAAATAACTTGTTGTTTATATGGACAGTAAATTCATTATATTTGTTTTACACTGTTTTGCTTGCACACACATATGTTAATGTATAGTTCTGAAATCTTTAATATTCATCTGTCTCTTTGTATATTACAAACGAATTTAATGCTTGAAATTAAATTATTTATCTTTTACTTTCCATTTTTGTATTAGTTGAAAATAAAAATCCCTGATTTTTTTCTTTTTTTTTAATATAAAATCATGAGCAATGCTGTAAATGTAGGAAATGAAGCTGAATTCATTTTGAAATGTCAATATGTATCACATACATGTAATAAGAAAAATATGATGAATACAAATTTTCTTTGTTGAATGTATTGTTGCTTGTTTGATAGAATGCTTATGAGTTCAACTTGCTTGAAACTACAGTCGTGTTTCTTGTAAAATCTTCATATTTCAATTTGAGTTCAGCTTTATTGTGTATAAAACTGAAAAAATGTTATTGTCAGCATTGCAAAAAATAGCTTCCTTTTGTTGTTATTTCTGATTTGTTATATATATGTATATGTATTTATACAGACACACATATATATGCAAGCACATAAAGAAAATTGATGAGTTATTTATTCCCTGCTGGCTAACTTTTAATGAAAAAGTCCGTCCCGAACTGATTTTTATGCCTCTTCTCAGACTATGTTTAGGCATTTTAGTCGTATAAGATGTACTCTTATAAGGCTGTGACCTGAAGACGAATTTGAAGATCTTGCATAGATTTCTTATATATATATATATCTATATATATATATATATATATATATATATATATATATATATATATATATATATATATATATATATATATGATTAACAATGTGAAAGCCCATTTACTAACTATTTCAACTTTTTTCCATGATGTCCTGTTTTTAGCAACATTTTCATTCAAGCCTGTTAGATTTTTTAAAATGCTACTTAAACCAGTAATATGATTTGTTGAAACTGATTCAAAAACTTCTTTCTGTTTGGTATTTTATTCAAAATCTCCCTTATTGATCAGTTTCACTTCTAAATATTTGTTTTGAAATCTCAGTAATAAATTAACATTTGATTCTACCTCCCTAACTTAATTCAGTATATACCTCCCTTCTGAACTCATAATTTTTTAACACTTGCTAGATTTCAAAGACATTTGTTAGTTGTAATTTTTTGAAATAACTTGGAAAAGGCACAATTTCATGTATTTACTTTTAAGAATATAGCTCAAGTTTATATTCCTTAAAATTGTTGATCTAATGATTAAATATTTATATATATGGCCAAATATATAATGTTGATCTTTATCATAAAAATTAAGAAGTGTTATCATTTAGAAATTGAAAAAGATTTAAAAATATTGCTCACATATAGACCTATTTATATTTTAAAAACTGACATTATATTTGATCATGTAGACCAGCCAATTGTAACATGATTAAAGCAAAGCACTCTTTTAAAATGCTGTAGAATTATTTTAATTGAAGACATCAAGAAAAAAATGTTATAATTATTTTTGTTGAAATGATGCTCTAAATTGCTAGGTTAAGGAACAGAAAGAATGCTGGTAAACATATGAACATTCCTTTTGAAATTTATATAAGTGAAAATAAGTGACTTTCAGAATTGTGCAGCCAAAATATATTGCAGTTCATGCTTGGACTTAGTTAAATAGGAATAATGTTATTGTGATGATGGATTTTTAAAATATTTGCTTAACATTGAATGTTTTAAATAGCATTTATTTATGAAGAAAAAGTTTGGATCCAAATTTGTTTCTATGTATCAATACTATTCACATCTTAATTAAGTTTACAATTTTATGTTGAGAAATGTGTAATTTTCTTATGAAATTTTTTTATTTGTGTAAATGATTGTGTGTATTTAGGAAAGATGCAAAACTTTTCTGTTATATTAAGATATACTATATATTTCTTTTTCCAAAGAAGTTTGTGCAGTTACACAATGTTAGTATCAATAATATTTTTGTCCTTGTTGTATATCATTAATTTTTGCAGCACTTATTGATTTTTTTAAATGTAAAATAATGTTTAACTGTTTTAAATTACAAATGCTTGGGTATTTTTAAAAAAGTAATATTGATAGATTTTTCTTTGTTTTATGTGATGTTTCTATTTTTTTGGTTATTTTTATGCTTGTTATATAGATTTTATCCTAGTACATTCAGAATATATGTAATTGTATATATTAAAAATTTATTTTATTTGCTTGTCAAAAAAATATTGTTATTGAAATGGTATGAATTAATGCTTTTGTGAAGACTAAATTATAAAACTTTTGTTTTTCCCCCCTTCAGTATGAATATTGGTCTCTTGCATATTTTTTTCTTCCGTGCATGTTATTCAAAATCCCCATGTGTTTAAATGTCAAAATTATGACAGCTATTGTGAAAAGTTAATGGAATTGAAAATTGATCTATTCATTTTAATAAAATCAAAGAATAATGAAAAACTGGATAAAAGAACTAAATAATAATTTAATTATAAGTATATAGCAGTTTATTAAAAAAGTCAATCTTTTCCATTTCAATGTTCTTGATAAATATTAAAAGAATAAATTATTATACTCTTCAGGCACTTCTGAAATATGGATGAATTTTTTATTCTGTAATAACATGGGCAGGGAATAAAAAGCACAGATGTATATCTTGGTAATTAACTATAAATGTTAAAAATGCATAGTCATACCTAGATATCTTATTTTTTTAAAAAAGCGATATGTATGATCTTGCCATTTTTTTAAAAACTTCAAATAAAAAGACTATGTATCAAAGGTTCAATCTACTCTATATGAGCATATAACTATATTCCAGGTACCAAGCAATAACTTTATAAAAATGCATTTAAGTGAAAATATGTGTTATGTTCTGGAACCTCTGTGGTTCTCTCTCTCCATACCTTTTTTTTATAACGATTTGTTGATGAAAAGATAAGTAAAAAGATTTTAATAAAAGTCAGAAGGCTCTTATATGGAGTGTAATCTCTCGGTCTATAAGTTAAAATGATTTTTTATTAGAGCATGTTGGTTTTTCTTGGTTAAAAATCATTGTTCCTTCATAATACCAAACATTTTTAATTAGGGCAAATTTAGGGATGTGTTGTAGAGAATAATTATAACTTATTTGCTACTCTGCATGTGGATACATTGATAAGAATTTTGGATTTCATCTTCTCTTGTTGTAATAACATGTGAGGTACCTTTAGAGAGAAAGTTGGTTTGCTCTTATACATTTATGAAGTTTGCCCATATCATGCTACATCTGCCATTTGCCTTTTTAGAGATGTTGAAGTGTGTATTCATATTCATAGTTCTCTAAATTAACACGTATCTCTAAAATCACTTTGTGCAGCATATCTTGGATCTAGGTTACTGTCCAAGATTGTTAGAAATTGCTCCATACTGTTTGTGAACCACATGTCTCACATTCAATCATTTGTTACCTCTGCCTGACTGACTGGCCTCTAGTCTTCCACTGAATTTCTCTTTGAATTCATCTATGGAATGTTACTTTGTTCACCACATCCAATGACTTTGCATTTCAAGGTTTTCTTTTTTTATTTAAAATTTGGATACAAATTGAGCTAGCACTCAGAAATGGCACCATTTTATGATGCACTTGATTTTTTTTCATATCATCAACTATGTCATATGTTTGGGTATAATACCCTAATGTGCTAATACTTTAAATGTTTTGTGGTTTATAGTCATTCTTAATTTTTATGTTACTGTGGGTTTTCTCTGTAATTTTATATATAGAAAATATGTATTTTTAAAGTGATACTTTAAATTTTTAAAAAAATAAATATTGTTGGGGAAAATGTATTGTGCATACTTTGAGTATGTGTATGTACTCCTATATATTTAATAAATTACCTCCTATATTCTCAAATTGTTTTTGTATTTATATCACTAAAGCTTTGATTCATGATGAAAAGTATTTTGAGAAATTAGATCCTGCAAACTTTTTTCTAATTTTTTTTTAGCCACAAACAGTTATTTAACAATAAAGTATCTGTTAATTTAGATACTTTTCATAAAATACATATGAACCTTTGGGAACAGCATAATTCAGGGTATTTCTTCCCTTTTATGCATACACTTTGTCTGTTCGTAAAGTTTTTAGTATATTCTTATTGTTTATTTTTATAATGTCAGTCTTCATATTGGAATAAAAGATCAAAGTTATAGCAAATTGAAAAAGCTTTTAAATTCTTCTATGTAATTTTATGAGAGATCTCCGAGTTTTCTTAGCCAAATTTATTTTTAATTCAATTGTTAAAAAGGGACCAGTAACAGGCAAATTAATCTCCTTAATTTCAAAGATTAAATGTGAAAGGTGTTTGATGGTTTTAAAACTTTTATTCATCTTTAAGACGTAATTATTATTTATCATTTTGTTAAATTAACCAAACATTCTTATTTTTGTGTGTATACGTAATTCCAGAAAGTACTTGGGAATTTCTGGCTCCACATGTGTGAAATGTATGAAGAAGTTATTGCATTGCTTTAGTAAAATAAATATTTTTTTAAAAAAATTTTTTAATGCAAACATTTTTTTTTTAACTATAACAAGGTATTACAAAATGAAACTCTTTAGTATGTTCATAATATCATTAACATCCCTGAACATCAAGTACTGCAGTATCTCTTGTAAAAAAAAATAAAATACTAGTCAGTTTTTTTTTTTTATAAGCACTATAAAAGGATTTGAAATGTATTTTTGGTACTTTCTTTATTTACTTTATGTGATAATGAGGGGATTATAATGCCTGCTGTGTAAAAAAAAAATTGGTAAATTTGTTATAATACATTTTAATTTCTACTGAAAGGAAATTTTTTTATCAGTTCTCTGAAAATTGGTATTGCAGCCCTATAATTCTTAAATTGCAAAAATTTTCATTTCTGTTTTCTTTAATCCTGCAACATTAAGTCTGTTCTACAAGCATTCCTTTCTTCATTAGAGGTGTAAAATAGTAAGATAAGCACAGCATTCCTTCTCATCCATTTCAAGTGAAAGAACATGATACAACTTTATACATAAGTTAACATAAGTTATTAAATAAGTAAATTATTTAAATTGTAATGTATTATTTTCTTTTGTTTGTGTGTGTCTTTATCGATTGTTTTGGGGGAATGACTTAAGTAGTTTTTAAAATTATTGATTAAAAGTAAATTGAGTAAGTTTCCTTAATAGTAATATAGATTTTTTTCCCTCTAATTGAATTTAGTGTATTGTATTAAATATTAATGCTATAAGTATTTTTTTTTTTTTTTTTTTTTTTTTTTTTTTTATTTATTTTTTTTTTTTAAATAACCTTTTTTTTTTTTTGTCAATATTTTCATTTAAGTTGCTTTACTTTTGAAGACTTAAAAAATAATTTTTGACAAGTATGAAGACTTAAATATATTTTTTAATAAAGGACTAGGCTATATTTTTAACCAATCATATATTTTCAACTGAAATCTAATATTTAATTTCTCTTTTGTTCAAATAAAATGGCTAGATTTATTCACATTGTTCCTTTAAAATCATTGAAAGATGCTTTTAATTCAATTCTATTCAAAACAAGTGTCTCATTTTTATACAAAATAAGGATTAAAGCAATTCTATTTTATCTTTTGATCTACCTTAACTACCATTATATTGATGGATATAAATTTAGAAAGATTAACTTAAAAAAACATTTTTGTTGTCATGGATGATAAATTTTATTGATAAATGTGTTTATTGACTGTTTTATTATAACTTTATAAATTTTGTTTAATAATTGAGCTTGTAAGATTTTATTTATTTTATATTTTAAATGTTTCTTAAAAATTATCTGTAGTTGTTAAAAATTGGTAGTACACTTTAATTTTCTCTCTACATAAACTTATAATTACCTAAATTAATTAAAATATGCACATCTCTCTTGGACTAATATATACCCATTACTTTCTCTTGTTTTTTGTAAACAGTTTTCTTCCCTTCTATTGCATAGTAAAAACAAGTAGACCATATTTCCTTACAGATAAGTTTACCTTTACAAACAGTTAAGAGTAGCTATTTATAAGCTTCTGTTTAGACTCACAATACTTAAAGTAAGTACTGATGCATTTTGATGAATAATTACTCTTATAATATTTGAAAAATAGCACAAAATTTACCCATTTGTTTTCAATTATTTGTAATATCTTTTATTATTGGATTTTAACCAATTAACTGCATTGTTCAGATAAAGTTATCTTTGAAATAATTAAATGCATTTAAGTAAAATCTTGAAAGATCATTTTTAATTTAAGAATAAAAATATGAAGATCCTTATATAATATGGCATTCGATAAGGCATAAGTGTGCTTAAAATATTATATATCTTATTTTTATTTCAGGGAGGTGGGTTGTTATTTAGAAAATGTAAGGTCAGGCTTTATATATATATATGAAGGGGTGTTCCAAAATTCATGCAAGTAATTGGGATAGGAAACATAGTTTTATGATTAAAAGTTGTAATTTTTTTTATTGATTCATAGAGTATACAATATAAATTTACATATATGGAATAGCATATCAGGTAAATTACCTCTATGATTTGGCTGACACACTCTTGCTGGAATTTTCCTTGACTGTTTTGCATAAATGTGGTGGAATTTCTTTGATACAATGCCCTCCTTTAAGGGGTATGGGTGGTCGTGGATTTTTTGGCATAATCCTTAGACTTTAAAAAAAGAAGTTCAACAACTTTAAATCGCATGTTCTGATCACCAAAACGGGAAATTACATGACCAGGAAGGGACTTATGTTGTAGAATTTTCTCAGGCTGTATGGCATGTAGAACTATCTTATTGATACCATGTGTCGTCCACATTCATATCTTGTAATTTAGGCTTTAAAAAAAATCTGGATTATCATGTCACAAATAGTAAGCACTGTATTAATTGTTATTGCCTGACTTTTAGCTACAAAGAAAAAATGTTATTCTTTCATATAGGCCTCCATTTTTAATAATCCTGAACTGTCAGCTATCATGCTGCTTTTTTTTTCTCTCCTATTTTGTAACACTACCACACAAATGGCATAAAATTCAAATCTTGCTTGAATATTGGACACCTTTTATGCATGTATATACATATTTATTGGTTTGGCTCATATTCATAACTATTAATGAATTTTTGCTTTCATTGTAAATCCATTGAAATGTAAGTTGCTATTATTTAACTAAGCAATTAACTTGTTTTTTTCCTTTATTATATATATGCTGCTTCTTTTATTTTGCATTTAATGTCATATGGTATAAATTTTAATCAAAAATGGAAAAATAAGTTTAAAAAAAATAGCATGTTCAGGTAAATTTGTGTGGGGCTTGTTCCATTATCATGGAAAGTAATTTTGTTGTTTGTTTTTTAACAAGCTTTGAATATTTGCAGATTTTTTTTTTTTTCAAAGTAAATAAAAAGTCTGACTGCATGCACAGTATGATTTGGGGATTAAAGTGCAAAAAATTGTGTATGTTTGCAAAATTAAGTTTTCTGTTTTTGTATCACAATGTTGAGTGTTTTATACTATATGCTATTTACTAATATTGTGTGTATGGTCACAAATCGCTTAATTCATCCTAACATTTAAGTTTCTTAATAAGAATCCTTTATCTCTCTTAATGCAAGGAATAAGTGAGAGGCAATGTACAAATATTATTTCTACTTATATTAAAATGGTAATGGTAGTACAACAGTCTTCTGTATGCATAAATTTAATATTTAAAGTAATTAGGTCCTGTTTATTTGGTAGAGCTTGCTGTAATATTTGAATATTGTATGAAACTACTAAGTGTTTCTCATAATATTTTGCCAAATTATATTAATAATTGAAAAGATGTCATGGAATTATGCATATATGGTAGCCATTTTGCATATTTGTTGTGTTATTGCTATCTTGATTGAGATTGAAAATTGTTTTTTGCAATCTATACTTTGTGCAGTTCAGTAATATATAAAAATCAAATGTTAGTTGTTAATATACATAAATCTTCTATTTATTTTATCCGTATGGATTGATGTATTAGCCTGTATTTTAAATTTTTGTTACTACTTGCACTTACAAAACTTTCTGTGAATATATATATTGGTTGTTCAACACTATTAACGGTTTTATTTTCTTTAAATCCTTCTGCACAAACTCTGCATCTGTAGTATGGGTTAGAACTCATTTTCGAATTGGTGATGTTAAAATGTTGAATATATGTGTTAAAAATGTTGCATATATGTTGTTTAATCTTTTGCCTTATACATAAAATCTTCAATTTTCAAAGAAATAAAATTGTATTTTAAAGTGTCCTTGTTAAAAGTCGGCCTTTTATAAAAGTAAGAACTTTTTGATTATACACAATTGTTGATATTGATTTGTAATAAAATATGCATACATGTTAATATTTTATTCTTTGTTTTCATGTTTTTAAAATGGATATGTGTAAAAATGCTTTAAAAAATGCATGCATTATTTTCTGAAGTAATTTTTAAGCATTTCAAACATTTTTTATTTTTATTTTTTATATACTTTATTTTTGTAGTATCAAGTTATAAAAATTATGTAAATTCACTGTCACCCTTTCTGCATTATATCTTCTGTATGTGACAATTTTACTCTCTTTGACATTCTGAATTTTTTAGGCCATATAAATAATTTTCTACTTGGAACATGAGCAATAAAAAGTTTCTTAACAATATTTTTCTTGTATTATGGTGTGTTGAATTTCATTAATCAATTATCTTATACATCAGATATCTTATTTTAGTTACATTCTCTTTCTTTTTTAGTAACTTAGTAATCTATCCAGCAACACACACACACACAACTTCATTTCCAAATTCATCTAATTCAAAAGAATGAAACATATCTTCTTGCAATAATTTTTAAAGAAAAATGGCTAAAGTGAGTACAGTGGCTTACATAAAGGGAGGCTTTTGGGGTTCAACCCCCCTTCCCCATAAGAAAGATGTGTGTATGCCACTGAGTGAGAAAATAACTTAATTGTTGTTACAGAAATGATTTGCTTACATATTTCATTGGTTAGTTTATTTTAAATATATAATGTGTAATCAGAGTCATTCATATTAACCGAATTTTAAGACATAAACAGATAACTTTAGATATGTATGTAATAATGTACAAAAGAAAAATAAGTACCTTAAAAAATCATACACACATTTTTTACTTTCAGATTGTTAATTAAATTTTTAAGTGGCACTTGGATGTATTTTGAGATGACTGTCAGTAATTAATGTAGATAGTTCTTTTTATATCGTCTGTTGACATAAATAATACAAACATTTCTAATTAGCACAAAAATAATAATAAATACAGCAGTGAACAATATTTAACATTTCAAAAATTTTAAGATCAATTATTTAAAACGTTAATCCACAACCAAGCTACAATTCACAATGTCTCGCTCTAAACGCATGAATTAATATTTTCTCTATCTGATTTGTTTTACTAACAAATCAAATTTCATTGCTTCAGTTTATCAAGATCACACAGTTTCCAGTTTAGAGGCTGAATTGCGGAAATCCTAGGTTAGCGATCCATTCCTCTCCTTCTGAAATTAGCGATTCAAATATCTGATCTTAACTAGATCTCGTTTAGGTAAAGAAGGGAAAAATCTGCATTCCGTATGTATTCCGTTCTTGGTTCATTGCGCTGAAGAGTATTGAGGATTCTCAAAGCTGGAATCGCTAGCCCAAGTCACAAGGGAGCTTCAAATTTACCCCCAGAGTAATGCTATGGCTGTAGTAGCAATACAATGAGATATCTATCATTTCAAGGAGAACTAAGCAAGGTGTGTGCAACAACGAGGGAGGACCGCCATTTAACTTTATTTACAAGGTAGAGAGAGAACAGGACGTCTACTGTCTGCACTGTTATCCGCAGCCTTTGGAAAATCAAGTGGCGTAACGTCCACCCCCGCATTGCGAGGGGGGGGGGGCAAAGCCTGACTGATATCATGTACATATTTGGGCTTGGGGTCCAAAACCTGATTTTACGGAGGGGGGCTAGTATTCTACGTTACGCCACTGGGAGTATCGCACTGGGCAAACTATTTATCGGTCACCGCTACAGAAATCACCGCCTGAAAAAATGTTTTGTCTACCTCTAACCTCTGCTCACCGGGTAGCGTATTTGATCTTTTGTTGACAACATCATGTATGGAGGGAAGTGGATTAGGCATGTATTCTATTTACAGATGAATCGCGATTCAGCTTGCACAGTGATAGTCACTGTTAATTCATCTGGAGAGCTCTGAGAACACGGTACACCCAGCTCAAAAAACAAGACTCCTCTTCATCAGTGCCGATTTAAGCTAATTTCGGTCTCTGGACGCAGAAGATCTACATGCCCCCTTGTCACTGTCGGATCGAAATTTATTACCATGTAACCTGATTAAATCCAGCTTTCCTGGGCGCCTGCCCCCCAAACGCCCAGTGGATAAACCGGCACTGCTTTCCATGCAGTAGTTTACTGGCATGGTGTGGCATAAGGAGCAATAGCCTCACATCTTTGTACGTGTGCTCGAAAGATACATAGACTGTTGTACACTATAGTTACTAAATCCTGCAACCTTATCCCCAGCTTTTTTAGGAATTGTTGGTTCTAATTTCCTGTTATAATGGAAGAAAACACTCATCCCCCACAGGATAACCTTTGTCACGGATTTTTTCAGAGTAAAGATATGCGTTGGATATATTCAGCCAGGTATGAATTGAATCCAATGCTTGAAATTATCTTGGCAGGCACATTGCTGGTCGACAACTACCACCCTCAACGATGATCGAAAACCCCTATACCGACAATGTTAAAATGGTCATTTTCAATGCACTTTTTCTCAAAATCTATAATGGATACACGTTTGATATTTTTTATACAAGTAAAGTAATTCTTTCTCATTGTACTGAAATGAGCTTTTGGCTAATTTTTTATTAATTTGAAAAATATTGTAGTCGACATAGTGATATTTTAACACTTTTTTCACATAAAAAAATTTGTAAAAAATAAAATATTTAGTTTTTTACAAAAAGCTCATTTCAGTATATACTAGCAAAGATAATGAGCATGTTACAAAAGAATCACATGCCTATGAACAATAGTTTCTTATAAAAGGTACATCGGGAAGGTACAATCATATTTTAATGTAAAACTAGTTTCCCATCACAGCATTCTTCGCGCCCAAGTTCTATCTAATATACATTTTTCATTACCTCGTCACCCTTTTTTTTGCTTTTATGAATTTTTAAAAGTAAAAGAGAGGATGATTACTTTTAAAATTACTTTTGTTTTTTGTCAGCAAAAATATTTTGCTTTTAACAACCTGTGTTTGTCGAGGTAAATCACATCTTGTTTCATATAATCGCAAGACTCATTGTTAAGTTTTCATAAAATTTGTGGTTTTTTATACATTACCAATATTAAACGATGATACTACATCAATATTCACCTATATCTAGAACTTATATTAGCATAATTTATTTGGAATTAGCATATATTATTTGGAAAATAAGAACATATCACGTTATTTACATTATCTTTGATGTTGGGTACTACCAAATAAAAATTTGTTTATTATATTTTTGTATTTGATTTACTTCTAAAATATGGTCTCACATCCTCCACAACAAAGACAGGAAAACTGTTTTAATGATAGGAAGTTTTCCTAAGTAATTTTGCTTTTTGAAATATACTCCACATAGTATCTGCATCGCTTAGCAAATCATAGCATATATTCTGACCTCTAGCGGTAAATTCATAATTTTTAGAATTAGGATCAAACTATTTTGAGGTAAAAAGAATATCATATTTACGGGAAATACATTCTGAATGAAAATGAAGAGCTCCAGAGCTTAATCTTACTGAGCAACAATCAAAGCTTTGTTTGTGTGTGTGTGACAGTTCCAACATTTCTCAACTTTGAGAAACGCAGATTAAATATTAATATTCTCAATTGCACTTCTAAAAAATAAGCCTCGCTTGAATATGAAATAACCATTATTACAACTTTCTTTTTACAGAAAGACAAATTCCATAGGTAGAATGGTTTACATAATCAACACCATTTTCTGTTGGTAAGTCTTTACATTTATTGCTGGCTTTCTTGCATCTGTCTTTATATTTAATAAAGTCCATTACGCTTTTTAAATACCTTTGTGATTGATCTCGGTGTAATAAAAAAAACTTAAAATTTTTTCTAAATATTTGTTTTATTTGTCGAATGTTGTTATAAAAGCAATCGTTAGATAAAATATATCTAAGAGATGTTAAAAACAAGGGCACCCTTTTTGCAAATACCGTATTTACTCGAATCTAAGCCGCAAACCAAATTTTCAAGATGTTTTTGTTGTCATCGATTATACGCCGCACCCCTAATTCTCTGCAGTCCTTTGAGAAAAAATTAAAAAATGAAAGAATTTTAAAAAAAAAAATTAATGAGAAATATAATAAGTGAATAATTAATTAAGTATTAAAAACTTTCAAATACATATACATGAACCTATAACTACTCTAACCATCAGTGAAATGTTTCGAAAATGATTCAACGCTCCCATTGCCACAGCTGACTTCAGAATTGGTGCCGGCGTTTCCATCGTGTGGGAAATGGCGGCATCGCCATTTTACCACACGGTGCCATCCAATGAATTTGTTAAAACACAAAACTGTTTTAATTTTAGGCAACATTTTTTCAAAAAATGTATCATAAAAGCATGTAAAAGAGTCATTAAAGGTTGTTGAACATTTATAAGCAAAAATTATATCATTTTATTTATGCCATCAATGCATATTTATTTCAACCGTGTTATATTTTCAGGGGTCACTTGTGATCTTTTCTGTAACATAACCTTTGGGTTCTTTGACGGCCAAGATTAATGGCAAATCTTTTCCAACCCAAATCCAAGAAGTGAAATGCAAATAAGATACCTTTTAAAAGAACAGAAGTTTCAGTAAGCAGAATGGCAATTTAGGGAAAGTTATGTTTAGAAGAGAGAGAAGTGTGAATTGACGGCCTATCAAAAAGTTACCAAGATTTCTAGCCATTGCTACAAGGTGCATACCATTGCACGCGCGCCTAGGGGCTTCGTACCGTGATACAATCTTAGCTTGAATTAAGGTAAGACTGATTATTTGATATTAGGACGTAATATTATCAGAATTGAAAGTAGGAAGATAATATAATTATATAGATAAGTGGTCTAAGTTACGTGATCCAGTTTAACTATTATTGTGCGTTTGGTTTATTAGATTATCGCTTATCAAGGTTTATGTAAATTATTAGAAATTTAAGTTATATTCTTAATAAAGTCATATTAAGAATTTTAAAATGTCGATTCATTTAGAGAATCCCACACCTCTAATTCACGCTGACAATCAAAGATATGTTCACCAAAGAACGACCATATCACATTAGCGCCCGAACAAATTTAATTTATATGACCCTGGGGTAGGAAGCTCAAATGGGTTTGGTATTTTACCAGAAATGTGCTTTTCAAGGTCGGAGAATGTGACAGAATTTCTGGAGGCCATAGACAATCAAATAAAATTACTAGACATACCTAGCGATTTAGCATGGGCTTATTTGAAAGGTCATCTCCGGGGAAGGGCCCGAGATTGGTATCAGATATTCGGATCAGTATTAGTGCAGGATACCACCACGGATTTCGCGCAGCTAAAAGCTGAACTATCAAAAGCATTCCCCACTATAAGGAATAAGAAAGATTTGGAAGCCAGGTTTTATGCCTCCCAGCAGGGAAGGAATCAGGTGGCAACGGATTTTGTTTACGATTTGTTAAAAATCCACCAAAATTTAGAGCTAAGGATGTCGGAGGCGGACTTGGCAGATCACATTTTTGTTAGACTCGAACCACAAGTCCAGGACTATGTGGAGGTCCGAAATCCGCAAAACACAGTACAACTTTTGGAAAACAGCTAAATTTGTAGAGAGGTATTCTTACAAATTAACACGGGGTTCGCAGAATAGTGATAATGTGGAAAGACAGAGTCAAAACGCGCAAAGGATGTCTAAAGTTGATGATAATCGCAGAAACTGGAGAAATTCTGAAGTTGGGCGTACACCAAATAATGCCAGAAATGATTATAGAGGTAACTATGAGAATGGCCGTCAAAGTAATAAGTGGTTCGAGAGTAGGAATAGATTTCAGGACGATGACCGCAGATTCAACGAAAGGAGATACCAATTTCGAAAGGAAGATCGAAATGATTATTTTAACAGAAGGGACCGCAGAAATAGGGATTCGAGTAAGAATTTCAGTCGAGGCGATAGGATGCAAAGAGGACGATTGAATGTTTTGAAAGTTAATGAAGTTCAAAGTAATCAAAAGAACTCGGCAATGGATATACCGGTTAAACTTTCTCCGATATGTATATTACCCGTGGAACTTCCATATGTTCCTATTTTATTAAATGACACATTTTTGAAAGCGCTATGGGACACTGGAGCGGAGAAATCATTTATATCGGAAGAAATATATAAAAAATATTTTTTTATTAAGCAAGTAAAAAAATCGCGAGCTCAGGTGATCCCAGCACAGGGAGCGATATGTCAAAATATAGGAATTGTAGAATTGAATATTCGAATTAGGGAGTTTGAAAAACCTTGGTTGTTTCATGTGCTGACGGATTTGGAATACCCATGTATTCTTAGGGTTGATTTCATAAGTGGATCACAAACATTGTTTTAGACTTTGATCGAAAATCGTTAAAGATTCCCGATTCGCAAATAGAGAAGGTGGTTAAAACAATTGAGGAAAAGCAAAAAGAGGAATTACAAAATTTGTTTAGTAGTTTTAAGGGATTGTTCTCGGACAAACCAGATCTTACTCATGTTTTATACAATGAAATTGATACGGGAGATAGTCCACCAGTTCTTTCCAGGCCGTACAGGTATGATCGGCAAAAACAAGCGATACTCGATTATCATGTAGCGAAAATGTTACGAGAAGGAACCATAGTTCCAATTCAATCCCCGTACGCTTCACCTGTTGTGTTATGTAAGAAAAATAAAATGGGTTACCACCGGATAATACGGAAGCAAATAGATTTGCGGTTGACTATAGGAAACTGAATTCGATCACGAAGTATCCACGCTATCCCTTTCCGTTAATAGATGTTTAATAACGAAAATCCCCTATACGACAATAATGTCATCTCTTGACCTAAGAAATGGGTATTTTCAAATGGCAGTAAACCCCAGTGATATTGTTAAGATCGCATTCGTTGTAAAAATTGGCACTTACACATTTCGGCGTTTGCCATTCGGCTTATCAGGGGCGGCTCCCAATTTTCAGAAGGCAATTGACCTAATCCTGAAACCAGTGATAGGGAAATTTGTGAGTGTGTACATGGATGACCTTATCATTTCGTCTCCATCGTTCACTCACCATGTTGAGCTTTTAAGGGAGGTTTTTTCGTTATTGCAAGACGCAAGATTGACATTAAATAAGGATAAATGTAAATTTGGTTGTGATGAATTGAAGTATTTAGTATTGATTATTAGTAAGGAGGGAATCAAAACGGATGAGACAAAGGTTCGAGCCATACTTGAGATGAAACCCCCACGTAATTCAAAGGAGGTATCCAAGTTTTTGGGTATGTCCCAGTGGTACGCGAAATTTATTAAAAATTATGCTCATCTTTGTGAGCCCCTTTATAATCTTAAACGAAAATTAAAAAATTCTGGTTCATTGAGGTGCAGAAGGCATTCGACGCAGTCAAGTGGCCATAAAAAAAGCGCCAGTTTTAAAATTGCGGGATTTCAAAAAGCCTTTCGAGTTATTTACAGATGCAAGTTCAAAAGGTTTGGGAACAGTTATAAATCAAGAACAAGGACCAGTTATATTTGCTTCACGTACTCTGAACAACGCGGAGAGGAATTATACGGTAACCGAAAGAGAATGTCTAGCAGTAGTATGGGCGTTGAACATATTTAGGATCGATGCCAATTAAAGTTATTACAGATCACGCTGCTTTAACACGTTTAACTCATGGAAAAAATTTGTCGAGTAGGATGATCAGATGTTCTCTCAAATTAGCAGAATTTAATATAGAATGGGAACATAGACCTGGACTCAAAATGCGGTATCGGGTGTTTTATCCAGAAACCCGGTTGAAAGTATAATGGGAGAAAAAGTTAATTGTGCAATAATCAGAGATCTAGTACTTACGTCACGAGAACAGTTATTAACAGAGTAAAAGAATGACCCAGAATTAGGTCATATCTATAGATATTTAGAAAACCCGGATGTTAACTCTGTTAATGCGACGATATGTGAGAATTGGTCCCACGACTTCCGTCTAATTGAAGGCTTGTTGTTTTATGCGAAACGCGCAACGTCGTTATGTGAATTGCGAATTGCGTGTACACATTCCAAAGTCATTAAGACATGAAATCTTAAGAGAATTTCATGACAAGCCCATAGCAGGTCATTTTGGCCGATTTAAAACTTATCATAAAATACGGGACGTTTGTTATTTCAAGTATATGAGAAAATTTATTGATCAATATGTGACATAGCCATCCTGCGATAGCTATGTCTTGAGGGATCCGCGTAAGCTAGAAGAAGGGATTATCTAAAAGATGAGACATTTTGTAATTCTTAACACAACTTTTATTAAGAATTACTTAAATTACTTAATTCTAAATAACAACTTTCTTTAAGTGAGAATAAGCCACAAATTAAACTGAATATTCAAGTCAGATCGCACAACTAGATCACTTATCTTAATTATATTTAATTATCTGCCTAATCTAACTTCCTATACAAAATATTACCTTTTATTGAGTAACCCTCCTACCTTGGTTGAAGACTCTCCTATTCTGCTACTTGTAGATAAGAATACTCAGGCCCTATTAATCTTTCTTATAATTAATATTTTTAATGAAGATGAGCGTATCCTTCTTCCTTGGTTGTAGGTCGTCTAACACTTGTTCCGAACTGTTCTGCACTAAGTTATCTCTAAGATCGCCGTCGTATCTCACTAAACCCTCTATCCTTGTAAAGTATATCTTATTTGCATATTCGCCCTGTTTCTTTTCTTGGTATTGGGTTGGAAAAGTTTTGCCATTAATCGTGGCCGTCAAAGAACGTAGGAGTTATGTTATAAGAAGAACGCGAGAGACGTCACAAATATGTCTCTACATGCCATATGTGCCAAGTTAATAATTATAAAAACGCGTTACCAGCTGGTCGATTAAATCCGATTGTATCAAATTATCCAAATTAGATAGTTACGTTAGATTTGTTAGGTCCGTATCCTACATCGAGAGTGAGACGTAATCGATATGTTTTAGTAATTACCGATCATTTCAGCAAATGGCCTGAAATTATACCTCTTAAAAAGGCCTCGGCTCGTATAATAGCGGATACTTTTTTTGATAGTTTTATATCGCGTTTTGGAGCTCCAATAAAGTTAATAAGTGATAACGGTTCCCACTTTATATCCGAAATTTTTGAACATTTAAGTGAAAGATTAGGCATAAGGCATGTGAAGACTGTTGCATATAGGCCTCGGGCAAATAGAAACGAACGCTTAAATCGTGATCTGGTGCAAATGATTGCAAATTATATAAATGATCAACACAATACTTGGAACCAATTCTTACGTGAATTTGCTTATGCTATTCGTACAGCAGTGAATGAAACGACGGGAAAAACCCATGCAGAATTATTTTTGGGTCGAAAGTTGATTACCCCATTTCAAAAATTAGTCATGGTTTCGGACGGAACTGAGTTTGCAGTAAGAGATATTGAAAAATTGTTTGATGAAGCTAGACGAAACACAAAAAATAAACATGAAAATGGGAAAAATATTATAATAGACGCAGGCGTGATGTACAAATTAAGGTGAATGACTGGGACTTGTTAGAAACACACCCTTTAATTTCAGCAGCAAATAAAATTTGCGCTAAGTTTAAACAAATATTTGAAGGTCCGTATAGGATGTTAGAAGCAATAAATAATAATAATGTTATAATATGGAGGTCAGGAAAAAGGTTAACCGTCAATGTTGATCAAGTAAGAATATATCGTCAAATTAAATGTGACGAGATTGAGTTAAGAACAGGTAGCTCGGATAACATTAGTTCACATCAGGAAGCGAGTAGTTTGGAAAACGTACAACGAAGATCAAATGAGTCGCAATATGGTTGCAAGAAAGGGTCTGATGTAAAGCGTGAGTTAGAGGAAAAAGGGATAAATCTTAAGTCAAATCAACTTGAGAAACACACAGGTAGGGCCGATAAAGGCGGAACACTTATCAGATCACTACCTAGCTCTTTTTCCAGTAATAAAACAAAAATTAAAAGAAAATGTCAGGAAAGATTCGGATATAAACGATCGCATGGATCTTGGTCAAGTGGACCACAAAGAAAATTGCAAAAACGTGTAAACCATAATATCAGTAGAAGACCATTGTCATCAGATATTTAAGTAGGAAGAGGAACCGAAAGGAAGGAGTAGTGGTTCAAGATAGTAAACGATATAACCTAAGACCACGCAAGAAACAGAACCAGGAGTCCCGACCGGCCAATGGAGTGAAGTCAAATCAAGCCAGGAACAGCCGAAGAGGAAACTACAGACCCTACATCAGGCAACAGACGGGATCAAAGAGCACCCGAGAAATGAGAAGAGGAGCGAAAAGTAACAGTACGCTGTCACTGGAAGTTCTAGTAGGGACGACAAGCCATAAAAATCAGGTTGTATTGTTTCATTTTATGTTCTTTCCAACAAGTGGTCGGAAGAATTATTGCAAAAAAGGAAGTCTCGGGCGATATTTAAAAATTCTAATCCAAGCAAAAGTTGACACTACAATGAGTGTACTTATTTATTTATTTTTCTTTTTAACTTTTGACTTGTAAAATTTTTTTCTCAATCGATGGAGAAAACAACTGTAATCATGCATTTGCTTACTTCGATGTATGACTTCGCTGAGATGCGACAATTCCTTTGGTTATTTGTTTTAATGATTTATTGAAAAATGTTTGTAATTGTATAGTGTGTGTGTATATATATATTGTTGTATTGTTTCATTCTAATGTACATCTGGTTCAAGGAAGCGCGGCGTAGACAGGATTCTAACAATAACAATAGCATTAACGGCACAGCGCGACGATGGGAATTTTATAGAAGAGGCAGATGAAATGTGTGGATAAAAATTTGTTGTAATTTAAAAGTGATATATAATGTATAAAAATTGTGAAATATACTATTATTATGTGAATATAGATTTTGCCAAGTAACTTAAAGAGTTTTTATTTCAGGGTGACTGACCCTGAATTCTGGATATGAAGCAGTTTTTTTTGAAATTGTAAATCCAACATAATGAATATAACAAATGTTAAACAGAAGAAGATTGTAAAAAGAAGCAATTTTTTTTTTGTAAATCCTACAAGATTAATGGGCTATACCCATATTTGTTGTAAAAGTGAGAATCTACCATAATTGAAATGCATGGCTGTTGATGTTGGTCTAATTAATTGAGTAAAATTTATTGTGGCTGTCAAGAGTTTAAATTAAGGAACAATATTAAAAATTAAATTTAAGATGAATAATGAAAATTAAAGTTTAAAATAAATAATGAAAATTAAAGTTTAAGCTTAATATTGAAAATTAATAGTTATAATGAAGATTCAAGGTTAAAATTTAAATAAAACATGGAAAGTAAGGAGATTCAGAAATAAAAGTTTAGGCACGTAATTTCTTAAGGGCCATTAAGACCCTCGAATAAATCACGTTTTTCTTCTTGGAGGGGGTTGTGACGGGCTCACGCGTCTTTTCTGTAACATAACCTCTGGGTTCTTTGACGGCCAAGATTAATGGCAAATCTTTTCCAACCCAAATCCAAGAAGTGAAATGCAAATAAGATAGCTTTTAAAAGAACAGAAGTTTCAGTAAGCAGAATGGCAATTTAGGGAAAGTTATGTTTAGAAGAGAGAGAAGTGTGAATTGACGGCCTATCAAAAAGTTACCAAGACTTCTAGCCATTGCTACAAGGTGCATACCATTGCACGCGCGCCCAGGGGCTTCGTACCCTGATACAATCTTAGCTGGAATTAAGGTAAGACTGATTATTTGATATTAGGACTTGTAATATTATCAGAATTGAAAGTAAGCAGATAATATAATTATTTAGATAAGTGGTCTAAGTTACGTGATCCAGTTTAACTATTACTGTGCGTTTGGTTTATTAGATTCTCGCTTATCAAGGTTTATCTAAATTATTAGAGAGAAATTTAAGTTATATTCTTATTAGTCATATTAAGAATTTTAAAATGTCGATTCATTTCTAGAATCCCACACCTCTAATTCACGTTGACAATCAAAGATATGGTCACCAAAAAACGACCATATCACACACTGCTCTGTTTTCATTTTTTTTTTTTGCATATAAAATTACCTCCCTTTTCATATTGGCATCATAGTTAACTCGTCTTGATATTATTACTAATACATTTTACGTTTAGGTGATTAAAAGAAAGCGTATACAAAAAGATTTCCTAAATACTAGCAGACAACGATGTTTAGGATTGACTGAATACTGGAGATAAACCGCGGAATGGGATAAGGCATTGATGCGAATGGCTGAAAGGATAATTACATTTTTTCTTTTGAAAGGGTGAAAACTCAATTCCCCCATCCAACAAATATTTTACCTTCGATTCTTAGCCACACCCGATTTTCAGTAGCTTTAACACTGGAAAAATAGTGTGGCTTAAATTCGAGTAAATATGGTATAAACAAATCCAAATTTGACCGTTGCAGATACAGTTTGATTGATCATCAGCTAGAAAATAAAAAAAAATCTATGGCTCAAATAACAGTAAAAGTTAAATAAAATTCAAATTGTGTCACACATATTCAACTGTCAAACAAAGACAAAGTTTAATGTTTACAATTTTCGCCCTTTAAATGGGCGTGCCACCGCTTCAGTGATGATTTAAAACTAGGTTTTTTAAATCTTCTAACTATCCTAGAAATTAAAATGAGGTATCTTTGGAAAGGGGTAAATATCTATAAAGTTTGAAAATAAAATAATCTCAAATTATCTCATTTTTCGAAGATTTTAGATTTCCAACACCTCTTAAATTAAAATAATTTCAATGCCTTGATTATAAGTATGTTCTGTCGCTGCCATTCTTGTGTATCTCTATGTTGTCACCCTACTTTGTATTAAATGTATTGGTATTCTTCCAGTAGTTTAATGAATCATTAGAAATTGTTTTAAACGCGTACCTAAGTACAAACATACTGCAGCAATTCTTTTTGTTTTTATTTATTGATTGTGTTTTAACTCTTAACGTGTGTTTGTTTATTCTGAGACACCTCATACATGCAGTGGACCACAAAAGTGTTCGTACACTTGCAATTTCCTATAAAGTTTAATGTTTACGACTTATAAAAATTAATGTAACGGAATTGTAAATTTTTTATGATATCTGTAACTTGTTCTTAATATAATAATATATATTACATTTTTAAAACATAGTGTAACTATTTAAAAAATTTAATAATCAAAAAATTACTCGCCACAAAAGTCTTCGTGCAAAAAAAAAAAAAAAAAAAAAATCTCAATATTGTTTTCAATATTATATTTCTTAGTAAACTTAGTCTATTTCTTAAACTATTTCTTAGTAGTACTTAGTAAAATATCTTTTAGCGTCCACAATAACTTTTAAATATCTTGGTATAGATTTAATCACTTTTTTTTTGTAACTTCTGCGTTGATGTTCCTCCATTCTTCTGTGAGTGTTGTTTTTACTTCACATTTTGTTTTTATATGGCATGTTTTCTTTTTTTAAAATCAAATTCATCAATCATATATGTTTTACTAGGCCAGGGGTAGCCAACCCGCGGCACGGGTGCCCCAATGTGGCAGGGTGGAGTTGTAACAGTGGCACGCGAAGACTTACTGAAAAATTTACGAATTTTTGAAAATATAATAAATAACCATTTTTTACAATTTTATTGAAGAGGGTTGTCTCAGACAAAAAACCTCGAAATTTGGATCAAAATATGTTTGTAAATAAATGTTTTCTGCTATGAACATAATAAAATAAATATCACTCAAAACTAGCTGATGTGCACTTATAATAACCTAATTTTGTTAGCATCTGCAAGAACTAATCCTAATATAAATGACTTGGTAAAAAAGTAGTAATTCTAAAGCCACATTAAGTACATACTGAGCGTTTAATAATTATTTTAATAAGAACGATTCAAGTTACTCATCTTTATTTTATGCTTAACCTAATTGGTTGAGCTTGTTAAAAGTTTTTTACAATAAAAACCTATGTTTGTACTTTCGTCTTATTTATTATATTATTTTTTAAATTTCGAATACATAGACGCATAAAAAAATGTGCTATTAGCATAAGTCCCATAATAAGCTTATCAGTAACATTTTTTCACTTTTCACATTAGTCTGTTGGAAAAGTTGGAAGTGGAACGCTTAAGTATTATTTATTAAATAGTGGCACTCTTCCCAAAAAGATTGACCACCCCTGTACTAGACTTAAATCAAGTGATTTAGGAGGTATTTTCAGAGTTTGTGGACATTTATAGAAACACTAGCGGCGTACATTGAGAGCAGTACGCTTGGTGTCATTATCATTTAAAAATGTCGTCTCCAATATTCAAATTTTTAGCGGCCAATTTCAAATTGTTCCTTAAAATATTTAAATAGAGCTCATAATTTACAATACCATCAAAAAATAACAAATTAGCTTTTCCTGAAGCCGATTTACACCCCCAAGCAAGAATACCTTTACCTCCACGCTTCACTGTTCCAATTAAATTTTCTTGAGATTAACTTTCAGAAAATTCAACATTGACAGAAAATTGGTTGGGATGACAGAAAATTCAACATTTTTGGTTCCGTCGGGCGTATAATAGTTTGTTGAAGAAAAAATGAGGAACTTAATCCCAAAAATTTATGTTAAACAAGAACATCTCCCTCTCCATTCTGAGGCATGGAAGTGAAGATGTTGCGTGAGGGTGTAAATCGGCTTCATGATTAAGTAATTTGGTGTTTTTTTATGGTATTGTGAATTATGAACTCTATTTAAATATTTTGTAAAACCAATTGAAATTATTCGTCCAAAATGTATCCATTGGAAATGACTTCATTTTTTAACGAGATAGTGACGCCAAGCGCAATGTACACCGCTTGTGTCTTCAAAACGCCTACTAAATCTAGTGATTTTAGCATAGTAAACATACTTGGAGATTTTTGAAAAAGAAAACATTACGTATAAAAACAAAATGTGAAGTAAAAACAATAATCATAGAAGAATGAAGAAACACCGATGCAGAAATTACAAAAAACTGATTAAATCTATACCAAACGTTTAAAAGTTGTTAGGGACGCTAAAAGATATCCTGCTACTAAATTAAGAAAGAAATACAATATTTAGCTATGTTGAGATTTTTTAAAGTGTACGAAAACTTTTGTGGCACAATCTTTTAGTAGTTTTTTGATTATTAATTTTTAAAGATAATAGTTATATACTATGTGTTTTAAAAATTTTGATTATGTTATTCCATTAAGAACAAGTTGCAGATATCATAAAAAATTATAATTCCGATACATTAAGTGGTCCACCGTATATTTGATGCAAATCTATTATTGTTTTGAAATTATACTTACAGGCTCGGGGGGATGTCTAACATGATAATGTTTTCCCTAATTTTAATATTTTAATGATTCACTCACATTTGCAGCTTAGTATGATTTAAAGCTAAGAGTTTTACTTGAATCGCAACGAGTAATTAATGCTTTTAATTAGTTTATTTTTATTTTATACAGGAACTAGGTATTTTTCTGGACATTTTAAAATTTTGAATAAGATAAGTATGTTAATATAATGATAAGTGTGTGATACAAAAATATTCAGAACGTGAAGTAGAAAATTATTAGGAAAGTCCCCTCATATTGTTTCAGGTTGGGCTCTTTTGAACATGCGTTAGATTGAGAAAATCTCATAATAGCTTTTTCTAAGAATCTAGGTTACTTTAGTTCACTTTGCTGTACTGGATTGTGTGGAAGGATATGCACGCGTTTTTTTCAAGATTTTCATTTAGTCTTGTAGGCATATCAAGATTGTTGATCATGTCAGAGTTTATATCGATTGGCATTACATAATGTTTGCATGTCCTATCTGTTTGTTAATGGATTAAAATTCAAATCTTATTGCACAGAATGTTTTTGCTGCTTGAATTTTTAATATCCCAAGCATTAACACACCGATTTTACTGCAGTAAAATCATTGTGCTGTTTTTCAAAAATATAAACATTTTTCTAACTTTAAATTTTAACTGACCGATTTTTTCCTCAAAACAAATCAGAGAGGCATTTTTTTTAAACCAGTATTTGTCAATTTGTCTGTTTCGGCATATGTTTAATTTATATATATATACAGACAAACCTCCATATTAGGAACCTCTATATTACGAATTTTTCTATACAGCGAACTTTTTCCTGAAACCAAGAACATTTCACGATTTTCTTCGTAAAATAACCTCCCAATAGTGGAGTGCATTTTCTATATAATGAACTTTTTCTCTTGTGATTCAATTTTCTTTTCTTTCTATTTTTAAAATATTTCCGGACGAAAGTATTGAAATAAGTATATACTAATTTACAAAAAGTTGTGAATAGTTACTTTATTTTAATATATAGTGTTTATGAAATTAAAATTTGTTTTATGGGGTTCATAAAAGTATTGAAAGATGAACCCTATATACCGAATTTTCCATATAACGACCTTTTTTTGGGATTTAGCGACTTCATTATGTAGAGGTCCGATTGTATGTATTGTCACGAAGATTCTTGGAGTAGAACAGGTAGCAATACAACGGTTGAATAGAGCAATGAGAATTTATTGAATGCAAAAAGGCTGGCGTGATCTACTTGATCGTACACCAGACGAACTGACCCCCATTTCGAGGGAAGCAGCTTATAGAAGATACAGTGGTGAGACATCTAGAATATTCTAGAAATACTTGAACTAACATAAATTTGTTAATTTATAACATTTCGTTGAAATGTTTGCGAAACATGGTAATATATATATATATATATATATATATATATATATAGTGACTCTCTACCCTCATTCCAATAGTTAAAATAAAATGATGATAATGCCGTGTCCATAAATGAATTAGATTGTGCCATGAGCACGGATGGCAACTCTTACCAAATCTTCTATGTTGTAGGTTTATGTCCGTGCCGAAAAGCACTCCGATGTCATGTAGAGAGGCAAGGGTGACAGAGCAGCTAAAGATAGGGGATCTTGTCAAGTCGGTGTCATGACAATTGAGGAAGTTTCGATATATTTTCTTTCCATCAGAGGATTAATTTTCATCCGCCTGTGGTGTCCTGTTCTTAGTCTAACAGTTATTTTTGTTAGTACTCTGTTTTTATTGATTTGTTGGGAGGTGGGTTTCTCTTAGTTTATATTTAGCCAGGACATTGATGTCTGAAAGGGAAAATTCTGGAGAGAGGGTCGTGTTTAGACACCTTTGCCATTCTGTCTACACTTTCGTTTCCTGGGATATTTGCATGTGCTGGAAGCCATTGAAGTAATCAAAACTTGTTCAGATCTGTAATTCCTATTTGGTAATAGTGGATTATGCTTGCTATTTGTGATCCTCCATGTAGGGATTGCTCGGAAGATGACTAGGTCTAGAAATAGGGAAGTTGGTATGCATGATCAATTCTTCTCAGATTGCAACGAGTTCGCAAGTGAGTGCCTTCTCTTGGGGTTGAAAGGAAAATTTCAGAGAGCTTCCATTTGTAATGGTCTCATTAGATGGTCCGTCTGCATAAACATAAACAAATTTTGTTTTTGGATATTTTCCATAGGTCTTTATCCCTTTATTTTTTATTATATCGGTCATTTGTTTTTTTTTATTGCATGGCGGCTCAAGGAGGCTTGTTACCATTTTGATATTTAGTGGAGCTTTTGTTGAAATGGCTGGCTCTTGATTTATGTTTTGTCATGCTGCAAAGGGATGTGGATCTTTTAAGTCTGAATACGTTATTGAACTTTTCAGATGTTCTTCTGGCTATGTGTCCAGGTAAATGACTTCTAGATTTGTATGTAAACTTCAGTACGTTGTATTTTGTTCTTTTCTCCGGAGCATCGAGGCCGCACTCCTCTATTACCTTGGAGACCGCACCTATGATTATTTTGTCAGCCCTCACCTGGGCCCTTTAGTTTTGCCACAGCAGCAAATAAAATGATATATTCAATATGAGAAAATGCTAGTTTGAGGATACATAAGATCTTAGTCACCGGTCAAAGGGTATATGGAGAAAAAAGTTAGAGAAATACTGAATTTTTTGCAATGTAATCATGCTGAATCAATTCATGAGGGTAACAACTTTTAAAATAGCCTTTAAATAGCCACATATATATCATTACTTTTTGTTTCCTTAATTTACATATTTTTGCATTTTGACAAATAACGAAGAAAACATCTGTAATCGAGCAAATACCTAGAATTATAGCTCATTAAAAAAAATTTTTTGTCACTTAAAATTTTTTAAAATATTTTATAGCATTAATTATAATTATGGAACTTTTTAAATTATTATATCAACTTTTCAGCCTATATACTTAATAAAGTATTTAAAGGAAAAACATGCCCTCACTCGAAGTTTACCTTACTTTTTGTCTTTCACTGCAGTTAAGGAATGCTTTTGAAAAATATGAAAAGTCTTTATTAACAGCACTGTTAGCAATTATTTAATCATTTAAAAAGTAAAAATTTTTTAAACTGCTTTAAACGATGAAAAATCTGAAATACATGTGATAAGCTTATGCATCTCCAATTTAACTTAGATCTTTTGTGCCCTTAAATCAAAATACCATATCATTGTAACTATGATCGAATTAATCTAATAAAAAGGAGATTGGAGATTTTTGTATTATAAACACCTGCTGCAGTTTGTGCTTTTTTTATTATTTAACATTAAATAAACATGAAAATGGAGGTTAGTTGTGAGACACATTTTATTCCAGAATTTAAACACAAAAATATTACTTTACATACACATTATAACTTTTTTTTTATATGACAGTAGACATAGTTTAAATGAATAGATTATTAAAATGGTATACATTACTGGTAATATGTGAATAAAATAACTCTACTTGTAGGCTAATAAAAATATTTAAATAGCCTTGCTAACAGATAATCAGATCTAATACTTCATTTGATACTCATTTTCTTACCAGCAACTTCAACTAAGTTTTTAACTGAAGATCATTCATGTTTCTTTTTTCAAAAATAGCCAAAATCACAAATTTTCTCTTAGAAGTGTCATCTGTTACTGTACTTTAACATAAAATATATTCCTACTGGAAAATATTTTTTAAAGCCTTTTCTTTTTCCCTGAATAACTACATTGCACATTAATTCATAATTGCTCGTATGTTTTCTTTATAAATCATTTGAAGCACTTTGATTTTTTTATTTACTCGACTTTTTATCTTCTGGTGTTTTGTAAAGATTGTCATTGATTGCATAGAATTTTGGTGCATCTGCGCAATTCACTTTATACCACCACTGACATGAAAATTTTTCTTGATTGAAAATTGTTCCATTAGGGCAAAGGAAGCTGCTTTTGACTCCACCAGCTTGACACAAATGAACAACCTAAGATGAAAATAATAATAAATGTTAAGAAATATATCATAAAAGTTTTACATGTACATTTTAAAGACTAAACACTGTGATGGAGTAGGACTCACAGCAATGTTGGATCAGAAATATCAACCGTTTTAATATATGTTTTATTCATCTTGTTCAAAATACAATATAAATAGTAGTAGTTTTCTAACTGAATTTTAAAGAAATATAAAATATTTTCTGAAAAGTTAAATTAAAAACTTATAAACTGTATTTAGCAGATAAAAAATTCATTAATTTGCATAAATTATTTGTAATTGATTTATTATATAATGAAATGAAAATTGTGTAAAATTGTTGTGCAAACAAAATTCGGAATAAAAATATAAACAAATATTTACAAAGCAAATTTACTTTATATAAAAAGAGCTTTAAATTGAATTTAAAAAATATTTTAATTATAGAATATCTTAGAACAGGCATGCCAAACTCATATGGTATAGCGGGCCACATGATCTATTTTACATTAAGTAGGGGGCCGCATGTTTTCAATGCTCAAAAAAGTAATAAAATACGATTTTTAGAATGATCATATAATCTATGTATTAGACTCAATGTCAAGCTCAATGAATTTTATAATATACATACCGTAAAATCCGGCGTATAACGCTCACCCGTAATTTCAAGTTGCATATTTTAATTTTTTGTTATATTCGACGTATTACGAGCACCCCCTATTTTACGAAGAAACCCAAAATGTACGTGTGTAATATTCTTATGTTTTTAAGTCAATTATTCGAGGTATTGTTCAAAGCTGTAGAAAAATTAGTATACATACTTCTAGAACTACAACCTTTTAAGTTCATAAGGAATGTGTGTGTTATTTCTTTTAAATAAACAGTATTTCGATCTATGTAGAATTCTAATTTTTTTTCTATAATCATCTCTATTTTTAAGGCTCTCTTTTTTATACCCGACGTATAACGCGCATCCATACATTTCGATCTTATTTTTTGTGTTAAAAGTGCGCGTTATACGCCAAATTTTACGGTACATAGTCGCTTCACATATTCCTTATTAGCTTTACTAAAACTTAACAAATTGCCGTTTAGGTGATGTAATAAGGTGGTGAATTGTGGGTCGGCTAGAAGCAGGCCGGTCTCAAATCCAGATTTGTAGAGAATTCAATTTAATGCCCAGCTTCGTGTTCAACTTATGGAAAGTTTCAAGATACCGGATCCGTAGAGAGAAAGGTCGTGGAAGAGCCACGACAACCAGAGAAGATCGCCATTTGTTCATTAAAGCTGGAATACAACAGCTTCTCAGCTCTCACGTGAGTTGCATGTGGCCTCATGAACCCAAGTTTCAAGGGTGGCTGTTTCCAGAAGACTTCATAAGCGGGTGTGGGAATATTAACGTCACACTATTCAGCAACTCGAAGGATTTTAGTGAAGGACCTCGTAATTTTGAACCGTGGTCAAGTGACGAGGATGACATCTGAGCTGCGTTTCCTATCCAAACTACCTCAGTACGCCTACGGGAGGACTATGAGCCTCGACCGACTTATGATTGATTGATTGATTGAATATTAACGTCGCACTCTTCAGCTACACGAGGGCTTTTGACGACGGACCACGTAATTTTGAACCATGGTCAAGTGACGTGGACGACACCTGAGCTGGCACCCCCTCTCCTAACTACCACACCACACCAACGGGAGGACGTTTCAGCTCTCGACAGATTTAACGTGCATCGCTGCCCTACACGGCGGGTCTTTAGTGGTACTGGGCTCGATCTTGTGACAAGTCAAGCCACGGTCCGATACCTATACCACTCGGCTACCGCGGCCCCTTCTCGACCGACTTAACGTGCCCCTCTACATGGCGAGTCTCCAGTCGCATGAGGATTCGACAACGTATAAGCCACGAGTTCATGACCTTAACCACTAGACTACCACAGCCTTTAATTGCAATAAATTAATCTTGAGATGTTGATATTGTTGAATCACACATATGCAGATTTCTCAGATTTTCGGCTATTTTATCAACTTTGCTGGCTACGGTATTTCGACTTATTGCACTTTTAAATTTTTTTTATTTGTAATGTCCACATAATACTTTCGCCGTCTGAATTGAGCATTTACTAACAAATTCCCCTTCAGTAAATTGTCTCGATCTGTATGCGATTAAATGTGACAATATATAACTAAACTTTAAGGAAGCTATTTCGTCTACAACAAATTTTGTTAATACTTTTTGTTGTTTTGAAGAATTGATTTCTCCATTTCGACAATTTATCTTCACGAAGTATTTGTCATGGTTTGTTATATGATTTGTGTCATAATGTCTTTTGATATTATATTCTTTAGCTACTGAAATAAGGTTTTTTTTTTATATTAGTCATAACATTTTATTCTAGTTTTGGTCACAAAAATTATTACAGTTCCCATTTTTCTTGAAAATTACGGTGTTCCTCTTCAATTAATCTTTTTTCTTATACATTGTTCTTGAAGTTCGAATATATTTGTATTAAATAAATTAATATATAAATCAAAACCAAAGTCCACTTTCATTCGCAAACGATTTAGCATCCATTATACTTTATCTTCATCCTCTTGTGTTTTATAAACTTAAAAAAAAATTCCTATGTGATGGTCTCTGAAGTCCCTCTGATTGGACACATCAAGGAGAAATACAGGAAGAGAAATAAATGTCGCACACACATAATGGATCTTAGTTCCACTAGTGAATATTAGGAATTTAAAAAAATTATAATATACAATTTAATTTATAATAGAAACATTTTAAATGAGAGTTTTAATAAAATATTAAAAATAACTTATAATCTAAAACTTATTTCTATTATCAAATATAATTTCTAGTAAAACAAGAATAGGTAGCTAAAGTTTTTAAAATGCTGACATCAAAGGAATTTTAAACTGGAAAAACTTTAAATATTTAAAAAAATTTAAAAAGTCTCCGCGAGCCGCGTGTTTGACATGCCTGTCTTAGAACAATACTATTATATATACATGGATCCCCCAGAGTGTTCTCTCTCTAAATTGGGGTGGAATCGAGCCCAATCGTACTGTCACCTGTATGGTGCTCAAAGCTACGGCTAACGACAGGCGTCACTTAGCCCTTTGCCATGATGAATTTCGTAGGCCTCGATCTGGCCTTTGCCGATCAGGTGGCATTAGTAACAACAACAACATATATACATGGATTCTCTTAAGAATTAGCATTATGTTTTCGCGTAGTGAAAAAGAAAAGAAAATATTTCTGTACACTGAAACAAAATTATTTTTTACGATGGAATTTATTGCAATATTAAATTCATTAACGTGCTTGAAAAAAATTTGCCTTTTTTAAATAAAATAAAATTATATTATGGAAACCGATATAATTAAAACGCATACATAAAGTATTAAAATGTACTTAATAATAATGGCTAAGGTAAAAATAAATTTATCGAACTAATATGAATGAAAAATTCTGGTAATTGACTTCGATAAAAAAATTTTTAAAAATTACTTGGAATTTCAAAGAAAAAACAATTAATCAGGTTTGAATATGAAGTAATTCAGAAATCTTTGTCAAAACTTATAATGTTTTATACAGTTCTCTCTCGGATGGATTGGCTTTTTTTTTGCGCCCATTAAAACAAGATGAAAATTTCCACCTTCGCCGCAAACCGAAATTCGCCAATAGTGCACGATTGCCAAGTTTCCAATTAAAAATTCTTTATCTTTGAAACTTCAAAGCAGCTGGTCGAGCATACAGCATGCATCAAATGCTACCATAAATTAAAAAGCGCCACCCCTCAAAATATGTCATCCTTTGTCCAAGTCTGTATTGCACTTGCTTAAATCCATCCCTGTATACAATTGTTTAAGAACTAGTGCTAATTTGGTTATATACCGAGTGATTCAAAAATAATGTGACCAATTTCAGAGCATCACATAAATTTGTATCGAATTAAGTTATTTACGTGAAATTTTTAATGTGTGGTTTCCCTTAGTATTGTACACTTTGCGTAAACGTTTCGGCTAAGCCGAAAGGCATTTTTGATTATTTTTGAGGGTATTTTTCCAAGTTTCTCTTTGATTGCTTTTTGAAGCCCTTTTTTTTCAAATGTTCTTACTTTACGTCTATTTAATTGCTTTTTTAAGTATCCCCATAAAAGATAATCACAAGGAACACAGTCAGGGGAGAGTTGTAGTCATTTTTCAGGATTAAGAAAATTGAATTTTTTTTTTTTTTTTTTTTTTATCTTTCAGCCATTTTGTAGTTGGTTTGCGGTATGAATTGGTGAAGAATCTTGGTGAAAAACAAAGTTTCCTTGAAGATTAAAGACGTTGATTATGCGCTTCAAAACCTTATTCTGATAGTATTTATCATCAATTTTAGCCTTTGGTTCAACAAAAAATTATTTTACTAAGCCTTGTGAGAGGATATTTCCCTCTATACCATAACACCTGACGGACAACTTGCCTGTTGCAAAACAGTTGAATCTTTGCGACGCTTTTCACATGAAATATACTGTACCTTCATTTCGCAGTTGTAAATGACAGATGGAACAGTGCTTCCTCCGAAGTTATCCATGTTTTGTATCTACTTTTGGGTAACATTAAATACAGATGCCAAGAACGATTTCTTCGTTTTCCCACGGTATTTGCAGACATTTGAAGACAGACTGATTTATTCACTTTTTTATACCCAATATTCTTTATCTGACAACAAATTGTTGATTTCACTACCTGTAGCTTCTTTGTTAAAGCTCTTTGAGGCAAAAGATTTTCTATAGTGATAAGTCTTTTCAGCTTCCTTTTTTTTCTTTTTCACCTAGTATTTCCTTTTGTCACCATTTTATTCTTGGAGCTTTAGATGGCCAGCCAAATTTTATTTCTCCTCGAAGTTTGCATATCAATCCATAAGAAAAATACCATTTATGATTTTTAAAAGCTTTATTTACAGTAGAATTTCAGCAACCATCCTTCAAAAGCTTTAAAATTTCATTTTGGGTTTGAGGATCTAATTTCGGAGCCATAGTTACCCCCACTAATAAAAATAGTTAGATTCGTAATTTAAACATTTCATTTTTAAAATATTATTGACAATAAAGCGATTAAAGGTTACCATAAATAGTCATGAGCTTTTAAAATTAGTCACACTTATTTTGAATCGACCTGTAATGGATAGATTATGATAATTACTTACTTGACAAGATGTTTCGAGATCAGCATAGTAACCACTATGTTGTTGTTGGGTGCAAGAAAATGGGGTTTTAGGAATCGTATGATAAGTTGGATAATCGACAGCTGCCTCTCCTGGTATACCATCATCATCTGTGTCTTCAGGAAGAGCAGCGATGGCCAATTTGGCTTGTTTAAAACTCTTCTGTTGTCTAGATGAAGAAGCCTGTAATTTATTGAGATTTTAATTTATAATTTAATAATATTAATATTATTATTCTATATTTAATTAATTTAGGTTTTATACAACTAGTTTTTGTATGGGCAGATAAAAAAAATAAATAAATAAAATAAAATTTTGTAATCATTACAAAAATTTCCCGTTTTACTTGGTCGTGTGCAAATATATTTTCGTTTTAAGTAGATAAATTTTCTTTTTATTGTTAATATATCATTGTTATTTTTTTCACACTAATTTTTAAATTTGATTTGTTTAATACTTAAAAATGTTAGTCTGTTAAATGTGTTGGCAATTTCTACATTTGTTTAGTTTTTGTAATGTTATCTATGAATTAAATTAAATTTCACTATAATTTAAATTTCTCCTAATTTTAAATGAAAATGTTTTATTTAATTATGATTTCATTATTTCATTATGTTTATCATTTCTACCCAAATCAACTCTTGTTATTTCTAAAGACTGAATTCCAGGCTTTAAGATTCAATAAAATTTTAGCCCCTAATAATCGATTTCATAGTTTCTGAAGTCGACGTTGGAAAGAATTGTATTTATGTGGTTCGAAATGGGGTTCAAAATTATGATAATGTTCAAATTTGATCGATTACCTCTAGAACTACTGGTCCAATTTTAATGAAATTTGGTATGTACATAAGGTTGATATGATACAAAAAAGAACCATTCACAACAGTTAAAATACATACACATGATCGTAAGCAACACTCATCGGAGTTGGAATGTATGAAAGTTCGGTTGCAAAACAGAACGAAAAAAGAGGGAGGTGTAGTATCTTTTACAGACATACAACTCGCACCATATTTTTATACTGGAAATAAGGGAGTACATGAGTTCCTGTGGCAATGGATCTCACTCGTTTCGCAATGCTGTTTTCAAGCCTTGGATGGTTCTCGGTAGAATGATTGATTGATTGAATATTTACGTCACACTGTTCAGCTACACGAGGGCTTTTGGAGACGGACCACGTAATTTTGAACCATGGTCAAGTGACGTGGACGACACCTGAGCTGGTACCCCCCTCTCCCAACTACCACACCATACCAACGGGAGGACGTTTGAGCTCTCGACAGATTTAACGTGCATCGCTGCTCTACACGGCGGGTCTTTAGTGGTACTGGGCTCGAACTCGTGACAAGGCAAGCCACGATCCGATACCCATACCACTCGGCTACCGTGGCCATAGGATGGTTCTTGAAAGGGGGAAGTACGATTTGCGATTGCCCTCCCCAGAGTATCCTAGGCATGCTCTATAGGCTTGAGGTCTAGAGATCTGGCTGTCCAATCAATCCGGTGAATATGCTCTCTAGAAATTCGTCGACCACATGAGCTCTATGAAGCCTCGCATTGTCATTCATTAAAATGAAATCTGGGCTAACTGCATCTCTGAAAAGGTAAACATTGGGCTCCAAGACCACATCCCAATACCTCACGACAGTCACAGTGCCACTTTCAAAGACATGGAGGTGTGTGCGGCCATCCAACGTGATGTCTGCCCGGACCATCAAGCCTCCATTTCCATAATGGTCTATTTCTTGGACATTATAGAGGGCAGGTAGTGGGTCCCTGATTCTCTCCATATGAAAGTACGCGAGAATAACTATTTAGGCTGAACCGGGACTCATTAGTGAAGAGAACGGTTGCCATTGATCCATGCTCCAATCTCTGTAATATCTGCACCATTTACAACGGTTTCTCCTGTTTGCAGAACTGAGTGGTACACAAATAATAGATCTTCTTGCAAATACAGCCTCTCTCATGAAAACTTCTAGAAACAGTCACCCTTGAAACTCGGGTTCCTGTGGCTGCATACAACTCACTGGAGAGCTGAGAAGCGGCAGCATTCTTGTTACGCCTCGCAATATTGGATAAAGGGTGATCTTCTCTAACTGTCATGGCTCTTGGGCGACCTTGTTCAGACTTCCTCTCGACAGATTCGGTACCCTGAAATTATTTCCATAAATTGAACACGACGCTGGGTGTTAAAATGAATTCTCTACAACTCTGGATTTGGGACTGGCCTGCTTCTAGTCTTTCCAAAATTCGCCACCTCATTCCATCCTCTAAGGGTTAGCGGTTTCTCATTTCTATTGTTTGTTTAATCGATTGCTGCAAAACACACACACACTCACAAAGAAGTTCGGCAAGGTGGGCTAGCGAACGAAATGCAAATTTTGGCACGTGCGCTTATAAATCCTGTTCCACGACTAACTCCTCCTGCACACACATATACGCTTACGTATTCAACAAACAAGCTTTGTATCTTTGTTTCGAAACAGTATTTTTACATTTCGTTCTATTCTTTTCATGAAATTAGACAAAATATGCAAATTCTTTTAATTTTGAACACCAGTGTACATGATGTCAGTATTTTAACCCAGATATAAAAAACGAAAAATTATTTTCTCCCGGTTGGTTATATCATATTTAAATTTACTGTCTTTCAAAATATGACTAATACAATATGTGATCTATAAAACAGGCATTCATACATGGTGGCAAATGAATAATATACCCATATACACTGAATGGCCAAATTACTATGATCACTTGACGTACGGAAATTGGCCATAACTTCACTTTATCGCCATTAGAGGGCGAGATAGCTATTAAAAGGGAATACAGGAAGTGAAGCATCTCAAACGCGCTGTGTTGCTTATGAAAAAATGGAGGTTGGGAATCGGAATGATTGTAGTGTTTGAAAAGTCGGAACCAGTATCCGCAAAAAGGCTGTACATATAAAGTGTTCGAAAGCAGAAGTTATTAATCTTTACCAAGCAGAAAACCAGATCTCAATGACAAGTTTGTGGTCGTTACGGGCCACCGAACGCTCGCTCGGAAAGGAGAATTGCGAAAGTGGTCCAGTCCAATAGAAATGCAACAGTACGTCAAATTGTAGGGAATCTTACTCCAGGAGCAACTGCGAACGTCTCTGAACAAACTGCCGCACATTACACCGTATAGGCTATGGTAGTCGACGACCTGTTCGAATGCCTCTATTGTCGGCTTTCCAATGCCTCTGATTTCCTGACGTGGTATCTGTGCTCCAAAACTTAGGGTGCTCCGTCGCTGTCATCAACATCCACCACCTTATCAACGATATATCCTGTGGTTCCCCGATATTTAGAAAAAGTTATTGAACTTTATTGTGATTATATTGAAGAAATGTGTATAATGCAGTTTTACTTGTAAGTTCATTAAAGAATGTTTTTTTTTATCTATGTTGCCCCCCAATTTTATTTAAATATTTTATATATATATATATGTATGTGTGTATATATATATATAGTAATATAAAATAAAAGTGAAGAAGTACTAGGACCTACAGTGCTAAAGCAGGAAGAAATTGGAATTCACCAGACACAACAAATGTAGATACAAAAAAGTCTTTGGACTAAACTGGAGACCTATTATGATTTCTATAGTTATATATATATATATTCTAAATTACTATAAATCTAACTTAACCCATTAGCTGCCACAATCCCCGTTGGAGAATTCTTATGCATACAGTAAGACCCTGCTTAACGCGGGGGATACGTTCCATCAAAGTAGAGCGTAATGCGAAACAGCGCTAAACGAGGCTATCTTAACATGTAAATAATGGGGTTAGGGGAAGATGGATTGAAAATTGGTTAGGTATTAAATTTAATAATTATGTTTTTTTAATAAAAATAAAACCAAACATTTTTATTTCTTACATAAATGAAAACAATATAAACGAATATATACATATAAAAACAAATAAAATTCTAAGTCAGTCAGATCATTCAGTCTATTTTGTGTTTCCAATTTTCTGCCTTTTTGTCAAGAAGGCATCTTGTTGAAGTTGCCAAACTCAATACAGCACTAATTTGAGATTGACGTTCCCCAGAATCTAATCTTCTAATCATTTGCATTTTAGTTTCAACTGAAATGCTTTTTCTGGTTGCTTTCTTTTATTGTTTTTTATTATCACCCATGATAAAAACTAAAGATCATAATATTTGTTACTGTATTAATCTCGTTATAGTATTATATAAATTTATACTTATAATAATGTCAACAAGTGTTTCAAATGATAAAAATGCGTCCGTACAGCACCGCACCAAACAAGAAACACAACTACAATGTGTTTCCGATATGTTATGTACATATTTTGAAACGTACGATTTCGGGGAATCCCCGGGTTGAAATAAAAGAGCGCTAAACGAAACAACGTTAAGTGGGGTCTTACTGTACATCCCTCGTTATAATGTATAAATGTAATAAAACAGAAAATTTTTCAAAAATATCAAATATTTTTAAAAAAATATATAATTTAAAAATAATTCTAATGTTACACACAACTTTTTTTGAGCATATATAATTTACCGGCCAAAAATTTCAAAAAAAAAAAAAAATGGCAGTTAATGCTAAGGAATACAGCAAAGGAATGCAGTAGGGATACAGCAAATCCAAATTGATCAAAGTTGAATGGCCTCAGTAATTAGCAAATTATTAGATATAAGATTGTCGATATAGTTTTAAAAATACTTGCTCACCTCTGAATGCTTTGATTGTAAGTGCTCATCTCGACGTCGAGGTAACTGTTCTTGGTTGACCCTTTGCCTTCGATTTACAACTGAATTATTGCTGCTCCTACGGGGTTCTTGACTATATGCAGGAGTTGTATAGTCAGCTGCTGACTTTTCATTGTCGAAATTATACTGGGATCGACGTTCAAAATTTCTTCTTGATTTCCTAGGGGATCGTTCTCTTTGCCATAACTGCCGTCTTGGATTGAATGGTGACTCAAGTGGATTCGAAATAACAGGAGGAAAATTGTTATGCTGAGTCATGTGTGTTTCACTTGACACTTGTGGTGAAAGTTGCTCATCTGCATCTGTATTTACTGGAGATGACTGTGATCTCGATGCTTTTCTTAGAATATTTAATATAGAATCTCCAGGAATATGAACTCCTCTTGGAGCCTCACCTAATCCAATATTCTGAAATTCAGAGGGCGAGTATACTTTTTGTGGTTGGTTTGATTCCCAGTAGTTTTGGATCCTACTTTGTCTTCTAGAATTTCTTGATACACTTCTAGGTTGACTCTCTGGTCGTGCCTATTTAATTCAAACAAAATAAGAACTCATTTTTTGCGAATAATAAGAAAAATAAATATTTAAATCTCCAAATACAATGCATTTAGAAACTGAACATTTTAAGGATAACATCATATGTACAAATTTCAGGAAAATTTAAAAACTTGGGATAGAATTCTTAAAGACTTTAAGAAGCAATTTACGGGGGAGCGACCCCATTTTTTGTACAAAAATTGTGTGCATAAACATTGCGCACAAAGTTTAAACATGCTTGGACACTCCTATATGTGTTTTCTTTGTAGTATATTATTGTTTTACAGAAAAACATCCACAATAAGTTTTTTACTTTGAGTATAACGATATAGAAATTTTAATTGACCAAATAAAAACTTTAAATAATATAACTACACGGTAAATTATACACATAAACTATATAATATGTTTATTAAGCGTAGTTACTTTGAATTCACTTCTGAGATCCTTACCTTTTATTGACAATGTTGTATGCAAGATTTAAGTATCAATGGGAAGGTTGTACTTAATTATTTTCAACTTTGTTATATTAAATCTCTTGGAGTAATAGTCAACAACAGAGCTCGACGAAGTACTTCCTCAATATCTTTTAGATTTGATCGCTATTCAAATTTTACGTTTGTTAAAGACGAAAATATCGTCTTACATAAGTAAGTTGCAGAAAAAGGTAAAAGATAATTTTTAAAATTATTTTTTATTTAAATTCTAAAATTTTTGAGGATCCCAGCTACAAGTCATGCGACCTCTAGTTTAAGAAACAATTATCTAGGAAGTACACTAAATCTTAAATATTTCAAACACGTTTGGCAATTGAAACTAAATTTAGTATAAAATTTTCTCAATATTTTTTTTTTTTTAAGTTTATTTCCAGCAGTGAAATTGGGCATTCTTTCCATTATATTAAAAAAAGGGTATTGTATAATGACAATTAAAAATGATGTATATTAAATAAGTATAGTTAAATAATTTACCCAAACACATAAGCACAGTTTTGAGATAATTGAAAATTACATTTCTGGATATTAGAATTAACATTTCAAGGACATCCTGTTAAAAATTAGTCGGAAAAAAGTTTTAGTAAATTTATTTCAGCTTTTAATTACTCTTTGCGACTTATAATTACTATAAGTTTTACCCCTGAAACTGATTTATAAGCCTTTCTAAAATTAGTCATAGTGTCGAGAATCCAAAGTTATTTTCATGTTTTGTTTCGAAATGTACACCAAAGACATTCGATGCCATTCGAAAAAAAATTATCATCCATTTTTCAGTGGTAAGTATTTTGCTTTGAAATAATTGTATATTTTTACGGTTTTAAATTTAAATGCATTGATATTTATAATGTAATATCTTAAATCTATTTTTGTACCTGAAAAGAAGTTTGCACTTGTACTTCTCGAGGCATTACATCAGGGGGAGTCCGCAAAGCATCAATATCAACCTCAGGTTCTGATAGTACACCAGTACGACTTCGTTGTCTCTGCCTATTTGTTCGCATTGGCTTTCCATTCATAATATTTTCATTGTTACCGTATTGTGAAGATGTACTTTCTGGAGAACTAGAAACATACCGTACATTTGGTTGAACTACAGCCAAAGATAAATCTTGAGAAATTTTTTCTTCATTTGATGGGGTTTGCCCAAAGAACCTGTATTGTGGTTCACTATTTTGAAAATTTATGCTCTGATAGTTCGTGGTGTATTGGGGATAGCTTTGGTGTTGATAATTTGGTCGCTCCTTATTAGGATTTTTTAATATATTTAGCAAAGAATCTTGAGGTATGTAAACACCAGTCGGAGCTTCTCCTAATTTAATGTTTTCGAAAGCAGATGGAGAATAAATTACTGGAGGTTGAGGTGGCTGTATGTATTCACCTTCTCGAAGAATTCTTCGATACTTCCTTCTTCTCGGTCGGTGAGCATTTCTTGCAATTTGCGGCTCTTGATCATATTCAACTGAGGAAACTGTTCCTCTTCTAGCACTTTGTTGTGTTCCATAGCTTACAGATTCCTCTTGGGTATTTCTCAATTTTTTATTTCCTGGTTCAGCTTCCTTGTTCATTGTTCTAACAGAGTCGTATTGGGTAGGTGATTCATTTCTACTTGTTTGATACCCATTGGGGTCATCTTCTTCGTAATTATATACAAACTGACCGCTTCCAAGCGAAATGATAGAAAAAACTAAAAGATATAATAAATACATTTAAAATAAGTACAGTAGAAGATAAAGATTAAAAGAAAAAAGTAAATAATTATAAAAATTTTACTTTGTCAAAATAATTTATTTCTTAATGATTATATTGCTGAATATTTCATTTCAAAGTTAAGCGAATTTATTATTATTTACTAAATGTTTAATAATTATAAAGACTTAAAGTTCTAAAGAAATAGATAAGATTTTATTAATTTGATTAAAATTGTTTATGAAGAGGAAATTTTTTCACTATTAATGGATGTAGTAACTGAAAATCATGTATTGCATACACATCGATCAAACGTTAGTTTCCGTATCATTCAGTGCTGTATAAAAAAATTTACAGTTCATTGATAATAATAATAATTTCTCCTTTTATTTTTCTCCAAAAAATGAAATGAGACATTGAGGAAGTAGACATATTGGGACTATCAATTTGAATATAGTAAATAAAGCAATGAAATCTGGATACTTTACATAAAAAGGAAATTACGAATCTGGATTATTCATTTTTACTTTAGTGTATACAATTTAACCTTTAGTTTGCTTATTAATAGAGTAACTTACCAACAAGTAAAGAAGGTAGCAACAACATTATCCTAAGCTCCTAAAAGAAGAGGGGAAAAAAGAACATCGAATGTTTATTATATTTTTCAAAAATATTGCTTGACTTTTTTATGTATAACATTAATAGGGAGAGAAATCTTTAAGGAATACGTATGATAAATTACTGTTCCAACTTATTTTGGAATTATTTCAAACAATCAAAGTACTTAGCTAGAGCTTTTCAATATAATATTTTAGGGGGGAAAAACCAATTTTTGTAAAAATATACACTTAACTCTTTTTTTACACGGTAGATATGTTCCTTAGAAAACCGTGCAAAATAAATCGTGTAAAAAAATACATGCGGCATATGGTAATTTGGGAATATGTTTCCCAATTTTAAAAAATCGTGTAAGATAAAAATTCTCTAAATATTTTCCCAAAAAACCGTGTAAAAAAAGTAATAAAAAATCCATATTGCATATTTATGAAACAAAAACTGTTCATTTTTGTTAAAAAAAAATTAAAATTAGTGTGCAGTCAAAATTCAGTCCATAAGTATGTACAACATACAAAAATTCAAATTGAAAAATTAAAAGTAAAACTACTAACTATTCATCACTAGTTGATAACAAATGCGCGTGTTTATTACGAACTGGATCAAAAATGCTGTCATCAGTAGATGTGTCCGATATGTCTAGCACAACTTAATGTTTTGATTCAAATGAAGAATTTCATTCGTTATTAACGGCCACTGTTTTTGTTGTTACTAAGTCTTATTAGCGGCTGTCTGCTGTCTTTTTGATTTCTCAAGTTGATTATATAATTCTTGATATTCTACTAAGCAAGATTACGTTGAAATTTTACTGCTTGCTCCATGTCAGGATTATGAACAATAGAATATTGTCCCATTCTTGTAGCCAATTTCAAGTCCTCTCGAATTAAATCATCTGTTAATAGCTGAATTTCATCTTCGACTTCGCCAGTATCGACTTCTTTATTATCATAAACTCGTTCAAACCGTCCACATCCAAAGGGCACGATTCCCCAAATTTTTTGAAATTCGTGCAAAAATAAAAAAATTTTGTGAAAAAAAAAATTGTTATATTCGTGTACCGTGTTATTTCAAAATAGGGTAAAAAAAGACGTGTAAAAAAGAGTTGGGTGTATCTCAAACAGTTACTTATACACATTTAGAGTTCATTCTATGAAATATAACTCTCATGCTTGGAAAGAATTAACATCATGCATCGTGCAGCTCCAGGATTTAATTAGAAAGTTATTTGCTTTTTAAATATTTTATCATAATAATAACAAAAATAAAAGACATTTGAATGAAGTAAATACATGGAGGACATTAATCAGAAACTCTTCTAAGAATGGAATGTGTGTTTTATACCAAGAAAGAGAACAAACAATACAAAGTGTCAGCAGAATATTTGTGGAAGATGGCAATTCATTTTTACTCGTTTCGTCAAATTTAAATGAATTCCTCTTGTCAACCATAAGAATATTACTAAAATTAACCATTTTTTTCACAATTTTGCTCATTTCTAGATTTGATGAAAATATTTAATTACGTTTCCTACACTTCCTAGAAAGCACATTTTTTTTGGAATGCGAATACTTTTCCAAAAATATGAAATAGATTTTTCAAATAAATTGAATCAAATTTTAGAAATACTAATATTTCTGTTTGGATGTAAATTACTTCGTATATTTTCATGCTGTAATTTGTTTTAAAAAAAGAAGACAAATGTTGTGAAAATGAATAATATAATAAAGTGAAAACCTGAATCAATCTTGAGAAGTTTTGAAACTGTATAATTAAGAGACTATCTATGCTTTGTAATATATTTGAAATTTGAGTGAACACCAAACGAAACTAATACCTGGCAAAATAGTTTCTATGTCGTAGAAATTGAATACATTTGTCCATTATTTACTGGGCATTGCATTTGTACTTAAACTAGTATGCACTGAGTATAAGAAATATTTTTAGGAGGAATTCTGAAAAATCTGTCTAATTTATTTGTTGCAGAAAATATTTTTAAATGATTATTTATTTATATACAAAAATAAATAAAATACTTATATATGTCATAACAATTTATTTAAATTTATAATGGTATTTAGAAAGAGATTAAATAATAATTCTTATGAAGCTACCGTTTTCAATAATTAATAAAGGATGATCAAACTTCATTATTCAAAAAGAGACAAATAATAAAGTCCTGAAGTTTCAAAGTTGTAAGATGTTAACAAAATTTGTGCATTCGTTTTTGTTGTTGTATACACAATTTAAATAAAAAAAAAAACTGCACATAAATATTAATAAATGCTCATTGAGAGCATCACTTTACTATGCTGATTAAATGTAATAATTTAATCTTATTTATTGCATACAGTAGAACGTCGTTTATCCAAACGTTCATTATCCGGAGCGTCAAATATCCGGACCAGTTTTTTTTTTTTTTTTTTTGTCAACTACATGTACTGTATATGAATACGTTTTCGAACAGAACAATGCTCAACAGTTGTTTCGCGTGAAACCAAAAGTGACGGGAAAACCCAAGGTCAGAGATATTTTGGGAATTTCAACTGTGTGATTTGCTAAACATCTGCGCGGAATATCAGGTCAGTTTGTTTCCACAAGTGAGGGGGTGCTCTTTTGTGGAGTTGTGACTGCTATGGCTTCGAATTCAAAACGGAAGCTCAACGTCTTGAACATAGAGACAAAACTTGAAATATTGAACCGTCTCGCGAAGGGAGAAAATGGAGCGTCTCTAGCCCAGTTTTATAATGTTGGAAAGTCAACAATTTCTAACATAAAAAAAAAAGCCGAGAAACCATTTTAAATTTTGCGTCCAAACTTGACTCAGAAGATGTTTCGAAGAAAAGGAAAACCATGAGGGAAGCAAACGATGTTGTTCTTGATCGTGCACTCTACTTGTACTACTACCGATATCGGGCCCTCTGTTGTGCGAAAAAACTCTGGAACTTAACGAGAAATTAGGTGGTTTGGCTGATTTCAAAGCTGGTACTGGTTAGTTAAAGAACTTTAAATCGCACCACGGGATACGGAAACTGCAGATTGAAGGCGAATCATTGCCTGGCGGTAAGAATTCTGCCCACAAGTTTAAGGTAACATTTTTGCAGCATGTGGAAGAAGAAGGTTACTCCAGAGACGACGTTTACAACGTAGACGAGACTGGAGTAAATTGGAAGGCTCTGCCAAGAAAGTCATTGGCTTCAAAACGGGAGTTCACAGCACCAGGTTTTAAAGTCAGCAAGAAACGTGTTACAGCCATGCTTTGTGCCAACGCTAGTGGAACACACACTTTGCCATTGCTTGTGATTGGTAAATCTAAGAAGCTTCGCTGCTTCAAAAATGTTTCATGCCTTCCTACACTTTACAAGGTGCAAAAGAGTGTGTGGATGAACTCTGCCTTTTTTTCTGAATGGTACTCTAAAGACTTCATTCCCAACGTCAAGAAACTTCGTGAACGTGAAGGGAAAACAGGCAAAGTTTTACTGATTCTCGATTATGCTCCTTGTCACCCACCTGTCGAAATTCTCAATGTAATTGATGACGACTTCAGCGTGATGTATTTTCCACCAAACATTACTGCGCTGATGCAACCAATGGACCATTGCGTCATTGAAAAGCTCAAGAGAATTATAGGAAACAAGTATTGCGAAGATTACTTTTGACAGAAAACGACGAAGAAAGTGTTGCTGCTTTTGCTGAAAGCTCAATATGAAGGACGCCTGCTACATATTAGCCGAAGCGTGGGACTTGCTCGAAAGACAGAGCCTGAAAAATGCATGGAATAAGCTGTAACCAGATATAGAAGGCGAAAAAGACTTCAATGACGACCACAGGGAGGAGATTACCGACTATGTCCACTCGATCCTAAGATATCAAGTATGTGAGGAAAAAGATGTAGAAACCTGGATGGCATGCGATGCAGAAAACTGTGGATTTTAAATGCTAAATGATGACGAGATCGTGACTTCCGTGCAAGAAGAATCCGACCCTGTCGACGATGAAACGGATGAAGACAAGGACAACAACAACGAAAGTAGCAAGGGTCCATCAAATTCTGACGCGTTTTCTGCGTTAGAGGCAGTTATGGAGTGGTACGAACAACAATCAGAGTGCTGTCCTACTCAACTACCGCTGCTCAAGAGAATCGGAGACCTTGCAGCGAAAAAAGGAAGGTGTACAATGGTTGAGCGAAAAATGTTATTTTCCACAATAAAGGTAAAATTGCGACATTTTGCACCTATTTTGCTTTTCCTTCAAGCACGTTTCCCGCATGTGATGATTTTCAATATTCGTATAGTGTCTGGTTTCAAATACTGCATGGATCGCATTCGGTTTTCGGTATCCGCATATCCGAACGGTGTCCAGTCCCAATTGATTCGGATAAACGACATTCTACTGTATTTCTAGCTCTAGTCAAAAGTTTCTAGAACTGTCCATGAGCTGCATATTAAAGGTCAATATGTCACAAGAGAATCACGAGAGGCATTACATAATAAGGATGTTCTCGGTGTAGTTAATGTCTCCAATATCCATCCTTATAGCTAGATACATTTTTCAAATTATACATGACTTTAATTGTGCAAACTACTATAAATATGAAGAAGAAATGTATTCTGTATCAAATTTCTCTTTTCTTTGTATAATTTTATCCGAGAAATTAAATTTTTTCCCCTCCTGAAACTGTAAGTTAGAATTTCAGTTTTTTAAAAAAACAATACTTTGGATTTTTAAACAGGAAAAATAATTTAGCTTCTTATATTTGCTTCTCCGCAAGAAATTTTATACATTCTTCTGCTTAATAACCACTGAATTCGTTAATCAAGTTATTAAACGATTCTTCCGAATTGTATTTTTGCAATGCATTCATATAATTACTTTACAGATAATTATTTGCATACTCAATTTATTTTAACTTGAATTATTTGGTGCAATTATTAATTGTAATTGAATGCGTTGATCTTATTTTCATAATCAATTAAAATACTGTCTACTCTTACAGAGAATACTAATAAATAAATTTATTAAAATATGCAATTTATAATTATATTCTCGTGCAAGGAATTCGTGTTCCCCCTCTCTCTGCCAGCACTTTGACATTGTCTAGAGGAGAAGGCCGTGTGGAATTTTGAAAAGCAATTAGTGATCAATAAAAAAAAACCTTAATCCTTTTTTAAAGTCGCTTTAGTGGTTTATAGCGTAATATTTTTTTAAGAAAAATGATTAAAAAAATCTATAAAATACTGATATTATGCTTCTGAATTTTTTTCTCTTTAGTTATACGCTAGAGCAATGTGCATTCATTTAATAAAATACACTCTTTTAAAATTGAAATTTAGATTAAAAAAGGCTTAAAAAAAAGGTTTGTGAATTTTTTTTTTTATAATAAAGAGAAAATATATGGCAATAAATAAATGAATAGAACTTTGTTTAAAAATATAAAGTAATGAAAGTTATTTAAAATTATTGGAAAAATAAGAGAGATAAAAAGCCCTTTTTTAAAATACTAAAATGCTTAAGAAGCTTTATTCTAGAAAATAAAATGAATATTTAAGGTTCGAAATTCGCGGTTAACAGTAAAGAAGTGAATGTAATTAAGTAATGGAAGCATAATATAAATAATATACAGTAAACAATAATAAAGCATAATATATGAGCAAAAAATAAAAATGCAATGGTAGTATATTTTTATTGATAAGAACTACGGAATTTAGCATACAATTTTTATTTTATGGTCTTTTATGCTTGGATCTTGTTGACTGTTACCTAATCGATATGACAACGTTTGAAAAATTTACTTGGGATCTTCTTTCATTGGACAAGAAATTATTTTTTAAGTTTATCCATCTAGCTACAATATAAATATAAGTTGAATATAATATAATCTCATCTTTAGTTTTTTCTCCGAAATTTTTTGATACTTCTTGTTTTTTACTAAATTTTCACTTTTAGTTAATTCAAGATAATCACTATTAGTACAATGAGCAAACCCGGTTTCGAATGATTTCACTTTAAAATTTTAGGGATTTCACACAGAAATATAATTGTATTTTTATCTTATTCTCCAAAACAAACACTTTATTTTTTGATTCAAAAAAAAGACTTTAAAAAGTTTTTTTTTTATTTTATTTATTTATTTGTCTGTGTTGTCTTCCCGAATTTCACCATTAATTATTTCACCATTGTTATTGCTTGAAGAGTTTCTTAATAGGATAGTTAATGTATTACAGATTCAGTAAAAGAATGTTCTTTTTTGACCTTGTTCAATTTTTTACAGACTTTTTAATTACGATACAGATTTTCGTCTGTCTTAAATATTAAAAAATGCTTCATTTTATTCGTTACTTTCTAGTATTTTTGTATTCATTTTGTGTAGATACATTATTTTTTAATCTGTTTGGGACGAAAAATAATTATTAACTTGAAAGGCTCTATTATTCAAACCGTATTTCTGTGAATGCTGCAAACCTTGAAGATTTGGTAACACAAAGATGAAATATTGGATGGAAATGTTAAATGACGGGAAGTACTTTTAAAGTTATTTAGCAGGGTATTTTTAAAGTTATATATCTAGATATTTTATCATGATTCCAAATGGTTCGAATGTATCCACAACAGTGACAATTGGTAATATTTCAAAAAATATGAACACAAAATGCATATTTTAATGTTAAAAATTAAAAGAAACTTAATTAAATTCCATATAACACTAAGAATGTTCCAAGACCATAAAGTACTCTTTGACTTTAAGTTTCTTTTATTTCTTGTAAAAAAAATCTCCTTTCTAAGATAGTTGGACGAAGAGTTAGAAACTTTAAAGCTGCAGAGATTTTAAACAACAATAAAAAGCCAAGGATTCTATATTTTTTTTTTTAAAAAAACCTCTCTCTCTCTCGTAATTATTTTAAAAACTCATTTTACAGAATAAAATTTTTTTTTAAGAAAATGCGGCACAAATACACACTTACGTGTAAGAAACAAAAGCCATACCTCGAAAGAGACAAAACACGCTAAGCTTCAGGTGATCTTCATGCGAAGAGCATGAAAGAACTAACGTATTAATCCGCTATCTTGTTTACAGTCTTGTGAAAAGTGAGAACTTTAAAGAAAAAAGAAGAAAAAAAAAAGACGCTTGTGCCTTTATATGAGTTCAAATTGAAATTTTTTGGGTGGGGACTTTGTCTAGGCCGCTGAAATATATGACCTTCTGATCGAGGTCTTTTCAAGGAATTCAGGTCAGTTGAAGTAACAACAAATCGGTTGAAAAACAAGGTTTTCATCTCGGTGATTAAAATATTGTTCACTTTTAATTATCTCTTTCTGTGTGTGTGTTGAAGGTAAGATGAGGAATAACTCTTCTAGATCTTGATCGGCTTTTTATAAGATAAATAAACTCAGGAGTGTCTTTCGGCGTTTACATTATTTGGTATAAATTGTATGTTTTTAATTTTAAACCAACCTTTTCCAGCTGGGATTCCTAGAAGTTTGGAGGGGGTCTACAAGAAAAAAATTGTATTTCGGAGGTCTATAACATGAACTTAGGAGTTCATGATAAGAATGTAGAAAGTCTAGAAATTCGTGATTAGAAAATACTTGTATTTTCTGGAAGCCTTTTTAGTTAACAAAATAAAAACACCTATCGAAAATTCTCGAAGAAACACCGATATGTATATCATTGTTTTCCGGTCATCTGTTGTTGTTGTTACTTATGCCACCTGATCTACAGTAACATCAGATCAAACCACGCGAAATTCATCACGGTAAAGGGCTACATTTACGCCTGCCGTTAGTCGTAGCTTTAAACACCCTGCAGGTGACAGAGTGATTTGGATCAATTCCACCCCAATTTTCAGAAACCACATCCTGGGGGTAGTCAGGGGCTTCCCATCCCCTTTCACTAACCTCACGAGAGGACTTGTGCCTCGACGGCTCTTTAGAGTACCCCCATGCCGCGAAGGCACTACACATTTACAAACATCCATGCCTCTCCAGGATTCGAACCCAGGCCTAACGGCACAGCAGTCAGCATTACTAACCACTCTACCAGATGAGCAGTTCCAGTCATCTTATTTTATGGAATGGAGCTTTAGTTCTGTAAACAAAAAAAAAAAAATATTATTGGACTTGATGTTAAAAAGAGAGGCAAATTTGACACAAATTTGAGCCAAATATTAATTCGCTAATATCAAAACATAAGCCACAAGGATCTTATTAGTAGGACCAATCAATCCTATTAAATATCCTTGTGAATAAATTAGAATATGTTGCTTGAAATGGTATATTTTAATGTCATTTCTGTAAGAAAAAATGGGTTTCACAGTTTTATCAATTAAAAAATTTTCAAAATTTGTAGCATTAACTTCTTTTTTTATTGTACTGGAATTGTTTACTTATTATTGTTTAGTATCCAACAAAAATAAATATTTCACTTGGAAACATTACATATATGTGTTTCAGTCCACATACTTAAAGTTAGGACCTGAGACGTTCACAAGTTTGGGAACCATTGTTCTAAAAAAAAAAAATCACTATTCGCTCATAGAATAGATATTTTAGAAAAATATCCGCTCTAATATTGTTATAAATATCAAGGTTTATAAGTTTGCCAAATTAGAATGAAACAATTACTATTTAATACTCCCTTAATTTTTGAATAATTCCAAGCTTTGAATTATGATTATTGTTACGTAGATCCGGATTCGAGGATTTTATGCAAAACAATCACAAAGAAAATAAACAGTTCTTTAAGAGCGATGCGAATTTATTATCAAAAATCCAATCCTTTAAATACAGGATTTAGCAGCAATATTCACAGAGTAAATCTCCGAAGGTCTTCACACCTTCAACAGCAATCAAACACAATCATTAGTGTTTAAAAATACACGCAAGTAAAAGATTATTCACAAGCACAGCCGAGCTAATCGCTAGTCAAAACAATGTTCACTGCTCGCTGGTTTAATCCAGACTGACTGCCATTCCAGCGAGCATCTTTATTTATAGGCGCGACAGAAACTTCCAGAAATATAATCACTCGTGTCATTGAGCGAGACATTAGTGGAGAAATCCACTACTTTCTAGAAGATTCCAGAGGGTTCCGAACTGGACAACATGATCACCAATAACGCCAAAATGGTCGCCAAAAATGATGCCAACTTGGCTCTACCACCAAGATTTCGCCAAATACTCATTGAATCGCCATAAGGTAAGGGGCGACATTGCTTAGGAATAGTACAATTTTAGCATGAAATAAATATAACATAGAGTAATATAAATGCATTAAACACCCAAATACAAATTATTTACACAATTTACACAAAATTCGTAACACTGCAACCTCCTCAAAGATTGCACGTCCTGGGCAGTACAATCCTTGAGTAAGAGGCATCTATTTACAGGCAAACTACTCACATAATAATCACATATAAAATAACAAATGTACTCCACAGCATATACAATACAAATAAATTAAAAGTACATAAATAGATGCAAATATAAATTCCAATATTAAAATAAAACTAAAGAATTAGAAAAGAGAAATAATTTACATTATTTACAAAATAATTAATGACCATGGTCTAAACTTAAGGATCTTATTCATCTTGGCCAAGATAAGGGGCTAGTCTATTGTAATGTATTACCTTCTGTTTTTAGTGTGGTGATTTCTGTATCCACACCACAACGTCATTCAGTCTTCTTAGGACTGTAAGGACCTTCCCAGTTGGTCAGCAGCTTCGGAGAGAATCCTTTGCGACGTTTCGGATTCCATAACCACTCTTTGTCACCTTCGTGGAAATCGTGTCCGGATGCTCTTGCGTCGTATCGGGTCTTCAACTTCTCAGAAGCCATGCCGATTCCATCCGTGCCTGGAGTTTCTCGATATACTCCTCAGGCACCAAGGGTGCATCTGGTGGCCGTCTGAACAGGACAGACGAAGATCACGTCCGAAGAGCATCTGAGATGGGGAATAGCCGGTGGTCTCGTGAACGGCACTCCTGTAGGCAAGCAGGAAAAAGGGCAGCTTCCTGTCCCAGTCCTGTTGAATACTGGATAGCAGGAGAGAGAGGCTGTTCAGAATGCTCCGATTGAACCTCTTTACCATGCCGTCAGACTGAGGATGAACAGCTGTTGTTCTGGTTTTGTCGATGGCGAGTATTTCACACAGTCTCTTGCAAACTGCAGAATCGAAGTTTCTCCCTTGATCAGAGTGCAGTTGTAGAGGGACCCCGAATCGTGAGATCCAGTGTTGAACTAGAGCCTTTGCAACAGTCGAGGCCTCTTGGTCGGAAATAGGATAGGCTTCAGTCCACTTAGTGAAGTAATCCATCACCACCAGGATGTTGTTGTTGCCATCTGAAGATCTCGGAAGTTTGCCTAGGATGTCAAAAGCTATTCGTTCGAAAGGCGCTCCCACATTATACAGCTGTCATATGGTCGATCTTTGTCGACCATATCTTTGTAGGTCAGCGTGAATTACAGGTGTGGGATTCTCGAAATGAATAGACATTTCAGAATTCTTAATATGACTTTATTAAGAGTTTAACTTAAATTTCTAATATATTGAACAATTTTACATTAAGTGAGAATAAACCAAAACACGTAGCCGTAGCTAAAACCGATCGCGCAATTGGATCACTTATCTAAATAATTATATTATCCGCCTACTCTCAATTCTATTAATATTACGAATTCGGAAAATAATCTGTCCTACCTTGAATTCCACGCAACGGTTCAATCACCTTCCGAAGGACAGTTAGGCTCGCGTGCAATAGTATGCACCTTGTAGTAATGGCTAGATATCCGTGATTCCTTGGTAGGCCGTCAAATTACACTTCTACCTTTTCCTAGCAGAACTTTCTCTAAATTGCCATCATGCTTACTAAAACTTCTGTTCTTTTAAAGGCTATCTTATTTGCATCTATACTTTCATTTCACTTCTTGGATTTGGGTTGGAAAAGATTTGCCATTAATATGGCCTTCAAAGAATCCAGAGGTTATGTTACAGAAAAGACGCGTGAGCCCTTCACACAGCTGCAGTCTTCTTCTAGTGCGTTTTCTGGGACCTTTCCATGCCGAACAGGGATCACATGTGTGACAACACATTCCCACGTCACTCCGCATATTGTTCCAGTAGAAGCACTCTCGAACTTTTTGTAAGGTCTTCATAACACCCAAATGACCTCCAGTTGGACTGCCATGGAGTTCCTTAAGGACTGTTGAAACTCTTGTCTTTGGGATTATTAATTGCCACCTGAATGTTTTTCCATCGTCAGACTCCCATTTTCTATATAAAACACCATTTCTCAGATGGAGAGAGTCCTAAAGAGCCCAGTAACATTTCGTTGTAGGATGGAAAGGGCCGATGTCTTGCCAGCTGGTCTTTTCGTCAGACGACGCTTTGAATTCTATGATTGGTTTTATTTCAGGATCATCTAGTTGTTTTTTCGAAAGCTCTCATCACTCCACGGGTCCAATGCTGATGTTGATGGCGTTGTAACTTGGCGGACTATTGGATCTATTACTCCAAATTTCTTTTCGATTCTCGAGCAGTATTTGTTGCTCTTAGGACAGGGTCTTCTCGAAAGGGCGTCTGCATTTAAATGTGCTGATCCTTTTTTGAGGCGAATTTCCACGTCATACATCTGCAGTCTCTGTATCCACCTAGATATTTGGCCTTCTGGATTTTTAAAATTCAGTAGCCAGGTCAATGAGGCATGATATGTTCGCAGAAAGAACCTTCGACCGTAGAGATAAGGGTGGAAGTGCTCCACGGCTTTTACGATAGCCAGCAGTTCCTTCCTGGTCACACAATAATTTCTTTCTGGTTTGGACAATCACTTGCTAAAATAGGCGATGACACGCTCTTGACCATCTATCTCTTGAGACAACACAGCTCCGATACTCTCATGACTTGCATCTGTATCCAGAATAAATTGTTTAGCAATTTCAGGATATGCTAGGACTGGAGCATATGTTAGCGCGTCCTTAAGCTTGTTAAAGACGTTGTCACAATCAACCGTCCAGATGAGTTTCTGTTTTGCCTCAGTCAGTTTATGGAGTGGTCTGGCGATTGTTGAGAAGTTTTTCACGAATTTCTGGTAATACGTGTACAAGCCCAAGAAACTCCGGAGCTGGTAAACATCCGTCGGGTAGTTCCAGTCTTTCACAGCCGAAATCTTATCCGGGTCTGTTTCTACACCTTCCACCGAAATTATGTGCCCGAGATAGGTGACTTCACGCCGGAAAAGAAGGCACTTGGATGGACTTAATTTCAGGTTAGATTCTTCCAGCTTTTGTAGCACACGTCTGATATTTTTAAGATTTCTTCGAAGGAACACCCCACGATGATAATGTCATCAAGATAAACCAGGCAGGCCTCGTACGAAAGTCCTCCAAGGAATGTTTCCATAAGGCGCTCGAATGTTGCAGGTGCATTGCACAAGTCGAAAGGCATAACCTTAAATTGCCACTGTCCTTGTCCCGTAGTGAAGGCAGTTTTCTCTTTATCGTCAGGGTGGAGTTTTACCTGCCAATACCCGTTCTTGAGATCTAGGGTAGAAAACCAGGTATTGCCGGCAAGTGTGTCCAGCGTGTCATCTATTCTTGGCAGAGGATAGCTGTCCTTCTTGGTAACACCATTCAACCGACGATAATCCACACAGAATCTGGTAGAGCCATCTTTCTTCTTGACCAAGACAATGGGAGATGCCCAAGGACTTAACGATGGCTCAATGACATCATTATCTTTCATGACCTTAATGAGTTTTTGGACTTCTTCCTGTTTAGCAAACGGTAGTCGTCAGGGGTGCTGCTTAATAGGAGGATGCTCTCCCGTATCAACTCGGTATTGCGTTAGTCTAGTTCTTCCAAAGTTCTCAGATGTTCTTGAAAATAGTCTTTGGAATTCTGTAATCAGCTCTCCTGCAGCCCATCTCTGTTTCTCGTCTTAGTCAGTGTTTTGCAGTAAATTCTTGACAAGATCTGTGACGTCTCTCGCGTCTTTCTGCTAACATAACTCCTATGTTCTTTGACGGCCACGATTAATGGCAAAACTTTTCCAACCCAATACCAAGAAGAGAAACAGATCAAATATGTAAATGAGATATACTTTAAAAGGATAGAAGCTTTGATGATAAGATATAGCGCGGCAAGCTTAGAGATAGTAGTGTGGAATCATTCTGATCAATAGCGCGGCAAGTTTAAAGATAGCTTAGTGTGGAATCTTTCAGATCAAGAGTTAGCAGTCCGATAGCTTTGGAAGGAATAGAAACCCAATATAAAGAAGTTGGAATCTTCTTATATAAAGTGAATTATAAATATCTCTCTATAGGTGAAGGAAGGAGATCTGCAAAAGGTAATATTTGACATAGGTATTTAGATGAATCGGTTTATTAATTATAATTAAGATAAAGGATCTAGTTGCGTGATCTGACTTAAATACAAGGTTTAATTGGGTGTTAACTCTCACTTTAAATAAAGTTGTCAAATTAGAATTAAATAATATAAGTTATTCTTAATAAAAGTTGTATTAAGAACTACTATGTCTCATCATTTTGATAATCCCACACCTCTAGCTTACGCGGAACCGGAACGACATAGTCATCACAGGATGGCTATGTCGCAATGGCGCCCGAACGTGTATAATTCTGGGTTAGGTAATGCAGGTGGATACAACGTTCTACCTGAAATGTACTTTTCAGGGTCAGAGAACATTGCAGAGTTTATCGAGTCTATTGAGAATAACATACAGTTACTTGAAATCCCAAGTAATCTGTCATGTGCTTACTTAAAAAGTCATCTCAGGGGAAGGGCTCAAGATTGGTATTCGATATTTGGATCGTTGTTAGTGCAAAATACAGCCACGGATTTTGCGCAGCTCAAAGCTGAATTAGCGAAGGCTTTTCCCGCGGTCAAAAATAAGAAAGAACTACAGTCGCAATTCTACGCGTCCCAGCAGGGAAGAAATCAGGATCCTACTGATTTCGTTTATAGATTACTAAAAATAGAGAGAAGTTTAGAATTAGGAATGTCCCAAGCAGAGTTAGTGGATCATATTTTAGTTCGACTCGAACCACAGATCCAAGACTATGTGGAAGTGAGAAATCCACAAAACACGATACAACTTTTAGAAGTCTTGGCTAAATTCGAAGAGAGATATTCTTGCAAATTAAAAAGGGGTTCTCAGAACGATAATATAGAAAGACGAGGTCAAAATGCGCATAGGATGCCTAATTTTGATGCTAATGGTAGAAACTGGAGGAATTCTGAAATAAGACGTAGACCAAATAACAGTAGAAATGATTTTTACGAGAATAGCCGTCAAAGTAATAGAGGGTTCGAGAGGAATAGGTTTCAGAATAATAATCAAAGATTCAATAACAGGGGTTACTCATTTCGAAATGAGCGAAATGATAATTTTAATAGAGGAGACCGTAGAAATAGGGGTTCGAGTGAAAATTTCAATCGAGGCGATAGGACGCAAAGGGGACGATTAAATATTGTAAAGGTTAATGATCAACCTCAAGGGGTGTCAACAAGAGAGACAATTAGACTTTCTCCGATATGTATATCACCCGTAGAACTTCCACACGTTCCTATTTTATTAAATAACACATTTTTGAAAGCGCTATGGGACACCGGAGCAGATAAATCATTTATATCGCAAGAAGTGTATAGAAAATATTTTTTCTATAAGCAAATTAAAAAATCGCGAGCCCAAGTAATAACAGCACAGGGTGCGAAATGCCAAAACATGGGGATCGTAGAATTAAAAATTCGCATCAGACAATTCGAAAGAAATTGGTCATTTCATGTGTTGAAAGATTTAGAATACCCATGTATTCTAGGTATCGATTTCATAAGTGCGTCAAGAATAGTATTAGATTTTGATCAAAAATCGTTGAAAATTCCAGATTCTCAAATAAATAAGGTGGTTGAACCAATTAAAGAGGAAAAGGTTGAGATAGATTTATCTAAGACAAAATTGGTGGAGGTAGAAAAACAAAAACTACAAAATTTGTTTAGTAGTTTTAAAGGGTTATTTTCAGACAAACCAGGTCTTACTCATGTTTTATACCATGAAATTGACACGGGAGATAACCCACCAGTAGCTTCAAGGCCATATAGGTATGACCGCACTAAGCAAGCAATAATAGATTTTCACATACAAAAAATGTTACAAGAGGAAACGATTGTTAAAATTCAATCCCCATACGCGTCACCTGTTGTGTTATGCAAGAAAAATAATGGGTTACCACCGGATAATCCGGAAGCATATAGATTTGCAGTAGACTATAGAAAATTAAATTCGATCACAAAGTATCCGCGATACCCTTTACCGTTAATAGATGATTTATTAACGAACATCCCATATACAACAATAATGTCATCTCTTGATCTAAGAAGTGGGTACTTTCAAATGGCAGTAAACCCCAGTGATATTGTTAAGACCGCATTTGTAGTAAAAAGTGGCACTTATGCTTTCAAGCGGATGCCATTCGGTTTATCAGGAGCAGCTCCCAATTTTCAAAAGGCAATTGACATAATCCTAAAACCGGTGATAGGGA